>CM033619.1:7063896-7283896 GCA_019453435.1 Rhinogobius similis | reverse complement strand
TGAATCCAATTAGATTCCAGTTTATTAAAAAAAAACATTCCCGATTCCAAAAACGATTCAATTAAATTCTAAAGAAATTTGATCGTGACAAACAGTGAATGCAGCGGAAACTCTGATTTAATTTAACATCGATTTTTGAGAATTTGGAATAGATTCAGAATCTTTTAAAGACCATATGACAGGTTCTCCCTTAGTTTGGTGGGAGGGCACCTGTGGTAAATATTTATTGTAATTTTACATTAATTTAGTTGCAGTTTTCTTCTGAAAGGAAAAAAAAGATTTGTTTGAATCAGTTTGGAGACCGTATATTGCCTTTGTGGAAAGCACGGATCTATCTGAGGACTCTAAGTCTCTATTCACCTTATTCCAGAAGTTGCCGTACGCGCCGCCATCTTGTTTCCGTTGTAGTTTACACGGAGCAGACGAGCTCAACAGAAAATAAGTTCTACATGGACTAAAAAGCCGTTTTCAGGCTCCAGGAAATCGGTGCGTTGTTGACTTGTTGTTGCTCGTGTTCATTAAACATTTTACACAAATCAATCTACTTTATGTAACATTTTAGCGGTGAGACTTTTCCCTCGTTCGTCGTTAGCTTTAACGGAGTTCTTGTCAAACGGAAGTGCGTTTACAACAAAAGTGCGCATCTGTGGCAAAAAACGGCAAAAGTGGGCGAGGCAGAATAAGGTGGATATGGGAAAATAATTGTTCTCTGTTGTTTTATTTTATTTTTTGCCTGTGTGTGTCTCAAGGGAACAATGTACACACTGTGTCTGAGAGGGTGTTATGTTCTTTTGTAAAAACCTAAAAAACAATAAACATATTGTTGGAAAATTTAGTTGCAGTTTGTGGAGAAATTTTGAAATATAAAAGTTTAAAATGACAGGAAGTGGTGCTGAGTTCTAAAATGGAATCCCTCCGTGATGTCATCAAAAAGAGGCGTGCCGTTGTAAATACAGAGACAATTTAAACATTAATTTTTAAAACATTTTTTGACAGTTTAACAAATCATTCAACAAAATAAAGGTTTTATCAGGTGTTATTTATTGTCAAATCATAACTATTGTGTAATTTATGTGGATTTTGGCCTTGTTTACAGTCTGGTTGCTAGGTAACAGTTGTGGAATTACCTCTATCTATGTCATATTTGCTGCTCGTGTTCAACATTATAAACTTTACAAAACCTGTAAAACTGGGAATAAGTGGGCAAAATATTTAGTCAGATCTTTAGTGCGACCATGTACACTAAGTTTTTGTGTAATTTGTTGTCTAACCTGTCTTAAAGTGCATATGACAGGTTTTAACAATTTTCTAATTTTCATTTTATTTGGTGTATAAATATATATTGAACATAAAAATCTAGTCTTACACCAATCAAGTCGTAGTTTGTGGAGAAAAGATGAAAAATCTGTTTCAATTTACAGGAAGTAAAAAACTGATGACGTCACACCAGGGAGACTCATTCCATCCAAAGGTTCTGCATAATTTACCCAAAATAAGCAACTTTTTTACCCGTAAAACATTAACTCAACAAAATAAAGGTGTTCACATATATTTTGATTTGTCGGACAAAAAAAAATCTCTGACATTAGCCGATTTTTAGCCCAGTGCACAAAGGAATTTCCTAGTGTGATGTCATCATTTACAACCAGGAAGTGATATTACAAACCTAAAAAATTGCTAAAAATGATTAAAATGTATAATTATCTTTAGCAAAACGTTAAATATATTTATCTTACCTGTGGTTTAGTTACATAAGTAGTCCAACCTGTCATAGGCACTTTAAGGTTTAAGACGCAGGATCACGATGCTTTCAACAATCTTTTTCCCGCCCGTACTCACCGGCTTCCTCTCGTGTCGCAGGGCAAGCTGGAGCTGGTGGACAAGCGCTTCAACACGCCCACGCCCGAGGACCTGGTGTACATCGACCCCAGCCCCGACTACTGCCTCCGCAACGAGACCACGGGCTCCCTGGGCACGGCGGGCCGGCTCTGCAACAAGACCTCGGAGGGCATGGACGGCTGCGAGCTCATGTGCTGCGGACGGGGCTACGACCAGTTCAAGACCTACAAGCACGAGCGCTGCCACTGCAAGTTCCACTGGTGCTGCTACGTCAAATGCAAGAAGTGCACGACGCTGGTGGATCAGTACGTCTGCAAATGAGGCGGGACCCGTGGAGGCGCCGCCGGTTTTCGAGGGTTTTCGATGTCCGGGTTTCTGTGGAAGTCGGCGATGGCGAAAGTTGGTTCACCAAAAGACGCTGCGGACGATGCGCGCGGTGCGAGATCTGTCAAGATGCGGAGACGTTGGTTTGCAGAGATTTCTTGACGGTTTTTGCGGGAAACGCGAAATCACGGACCATCAGAAATGACTGTATGAACACAAGATGGATTAAGTCCTGGAATGGCAACGCGTCAACACATTGTACACGATTCCGATTAATTAACATAGATTACTTCTTGCCAATCAGAAATCCCATTGACACAAGTATTGGAATCAAAAACTCTATGAATACACGAATGCGCTCTTAAACAGCTTCGATTAGACTCTTCCAGGAGTGACATATTTAGAACAGCTGCACCTGGTACTTGTGTAAACACTCTACCATTCATTATAATGAAGCAGCAGACAAACAACTAGGGCTGAAGAAATTCTTGGTCGACCGAAGACCTCCCTTATCGACTGATTAATCGACTAAAAAGAGGGGTCTGAAGGCAAAACTATGAAGTATTTCTCTATATCTGACCCAAACTGCACCAAAAAACACAACTGCACTGGAGTTCATGCAAAAAAATAACAATTTATAGAGAAAAGTATCAGGAAATAGTGTATATATATTAGTTTAAACTCATGATTCACTCCAAGATCTTTTATTAATCCACTCCATATCCATATCTTCACTCTTTTGCTGTTTTTGTCATATAAATACTTTTAATTGAAACTAATTAACCAATACAAATCTTGGTCGACTAAAATACCATCAACCGATTAATCGACTAAATGACTTAAAGACAACAGCCCTACAAATAACTGTAATTTTGTAGTTTGTAGACAGCGCTGACACATAGCTGTTGTTTATATGTTGATTGTATTTGCTAACGAGTAATAGCTATCAATATTTAACGTCAACATCTCCTTTCTAAAGTTGACTTAGTACTGTAAGATTTGTGACGCTTGGTGAAAGAAAAGAAACAAATTCTATGCTATAGTGTATTTTTGTGAGTAACGGTAGATTTAAGACATGTAAATACAAGGTAGTTGGCGTGTATGCTAATTGTGGTGCTAATCGCTAACAATCTACACTAAACACTACAGATAATGTTTTCTAACTCTGATCTCTGCTCTGGCGTTACTCTTGTCTGGTCGAGTGGTCTTCAGTCGCCAAAACAGCCCTGGATTTTCTTCGTTTGCGATGATTGGAGGCTAACGCTAACGCTCCCACTGAAAATACATTACTGCTAACTCATGGCATGGTACCGGGCTAATAGAACGCAGCAAACACTGGAAGAGTCAATATCTTAGTTGTTTTCTGAGCTCCACCGCACGAAAGCAACTCTATGAAAGCAAATAAAGCCTAAAAAGATGCCACACTGATCACAAAATCTAACAAAATCAATTGATCGTTTCCATTTTGAAGCGACCTTAAATGCTATTTTCTGCGGAGAACTCACCCACCAGAGTCACGAGAACAGTACGAGATGTATCCTTTAACTAAAATGGACTGGTACATTCTGACCCTCTCCGTTGCGTATACTGTATGGGTGTGTAAAAAGTGTTGAAATAAATATATAAATAATAATAAATAAAGCACAAAGCACAGGTTATCGACGGACGGATCGGTGATGACGATGTAAATGTCTGTTATTCTCATTAAAGTCATTAAAGCTTTCATTACGTTATGCTAATTTGACTTTTTGGAGTTTTTAAATCATCTTACAATGTTGTTTCTTCACCAAAAACATACACAAATTGTATATTTTCTGTCTTTTTCTGAACAGTCTGACAATTTGCCGTGCTGCTTTTTGGCTGTTCAACATGGTTCATTACCCACTGTTGCCAGCAGAGGGCGACCAAAAACTTAAAATTACACTTCTCATGTTTTTGTTTAAATTTGAAAGCAGAATTTCCACAAACGTAATCAAGAATGTGCATAAAATGTGATGTTTTAACACATAAATCAGTTGCCACCTGCCAGCCACCCAAGATCTAATACTTGACATGTGTTTTAATGGGATTTGTCATTGTCGACCGTCCTGCGTCCTTCAGCTGTCAGTGGAGGAAAAGCCTGTCCATTATTGAGATTAATGCCCCATCATGAAGCCAACTACAGACAAATTAACTGGAGAACGGACCTGTTCACCTCCTGGACAAGCAGCGATCTGTAACTCAAACAATGAGGCTGAACATTTGTATTGCTGATGTAAAAATGAAACTTAATGGATAAATCGTGTTTAAAAAGGTTTTGGTTTAATGAATGTGTGTGTGTAAAAACAGCAAGGACCGCATTTGATGAAATACACGCAGTGTCTGAGAGAAATGTAGATCACAAAGTATATTTTAATATGGGTTTTATACGTGTATTTTAATGTATTGTATATTCTTTTGATAAACTAGTCTCTGACAAAGTGATTGATTTTGTCGTTTTGGGTTGATAACAGTTATTTGTCTTGTTTATTTTGTGTGATTCTTTTTAGCCTCGTTTTCACTGGATCACCAGCAGGAGGCCGGTCCATGTTTAGTCCTGACTCTGGCACCAGCAGGAGGCCGGTCCATGTTTAGTCCTGACTCTGGCACCAGCAGGAGGCCGGTCCATGTTTAGTCCTGACTCTGGCACCTGCAGGAGGCCGGTCCATGTTTAGTCCTGACTCTGGCACCTGCAGGAGGCCGGGCCATGTTTAGTCCTGACTCTGGCACCTGCAGGAGGCCGGGCCATGTTTAGTCCCGACTCTGGCACCAGCAGGAGGCCGGTCCATGTTTAGTCCTGACTCTGGCACCAGCAGGAGGCCGGTCCATGTCAGAGATGTTCTTTGGTGCTTTGGAGAGACTTGAACACAAGCAGAGCTGCTTTAGTCTGTTCTCTGCCTGAAGCCGGTGCAGAGACCTGAGCACAGACTCATGTGCTCGTACTTCCTGGTTCTAGTCAGGACGCAGCGGGAGGGAAAGTCCACAATAGTCAAGAGTTTGGACAACATCCTCCGACACGAGAGTCAGAGTCCAGCTCCTCCTCCATAACATGTCCGGCCTTCTTTGTGATCTTATTGAGTCTATGACTGTCCCTCACGACTGCGGCCCCAGCAGACCTCAGTGCACTGTACATGACGGCACTGGCCCCCAGAGACTGTTAGAACATCCAGAGCATGGTCCTGCTGATGTCAGAGGAAAGCAGAAAGTAGAGCGGCTCTAGTCCTTCTTCTAGGCGGCGTCCATGTTCTTTTCCCAGTCCAGTTTATTGTCCAGATATAACCCCAAGTACCAAGTCCACACTGACCCCTGGATGTCGGTGGGGGTCACTGCAGCTTTGGTCCTCCGCAGGTCCACCACCAGGTCTTCACGCTGAGCTGATTCCTCTTGATGCAGGTGACAAAGCACACAAACTATTCAGTCCAGTATTTTCAGGCTGAAGTCGTCTAAGGGATTCGTGTAATGTACATAATGTTGTCTCCAGCCAAGTCAATCTTCAGTAAATCTGAATCTAACTTCTTAACTGTTGAGCCTTTGTCTTGTGGCGAGGCGCCTGATGGAAACTGATACTGCAGTTATGAGCCGCATGGAAGGAAAGCAGAATTGGTAATGAAATCATAGCAGCTCCATTCACAGAGAGGCTTCACATTTGTGACTGGAACAGAGAGAACAGTGAGACGCCTGTCAAACCAAACCGATGTTACTGGGAAACGTTTGATAACACGGATTACGGGCTTTAAATCTATTGAACTCTGCAGCGTTTCTAATAGAGGGTCCACCAGCTGTTTGGCTCCATGGAGATGTTTTTACTTTACCAGAGATGTTCCACAGTATGGCATTAAACATGGGGGAAAAGAGCCGCTGCAGCTCCACTCTGTATGGTGGAAATGTAAATGTGCCCACGAAAGAAATGTCAACGACTTATGTATTGGCACCACTGATGAGCCGTTTGTTTTAAAAGTAAACACTGGACTGATGAGTAGTGAACGTGAAAGTGAACACAGCCCAAACCTTCACCAAAATGAAGCCTGAAAATACTGCTGTCTGCTGGGGGAGAAAATAAGGTTTATTTAAAGATGGCCAGTGTCGATGAACATTTGTCAAGTATAAAAATAAGTATTTATACATCGTTTTTTGCACGAATACAAAGAGTTTTCTTGATTTCTCTGACTTTCTCTGACACAAACCGAAGCTTGGTCACGTGACTTCTTTATTAGTGACACACGGTTCATTTCGAGGTTTTATTAGCCACTGTCACTTTAGCTCGAAGCCCAGCACTACTAATAAGTGCATACTCTTTAAAAATGGCTGTAAGTACAAAAGGCAGAACTCTACTATAATGCTTCTTAGCTTCCTCAAAAGCTGAAACTGAACTGAAAAAAAAAAAAAAAACAGTTTGAAAAGTAACAAAAAAAGAGGTTGTACATGTTGGTTATACTCACCACACAATGAAAGTGAGATGGGAAAGTGTAACTTCTGAACCGTTTTTTGTGACAAATGGACTGAGACAAGGTGGTGTCTTGTCACCTCTGGTCTTTCCATCAATCTGAAAGACTAACCCAATGTAAGACAGGTGCATGATGGGAGACAGACTGTTGAACTCTTAACTGTTAAAGGAGCGTGGTAATGGTGATGAGCACGGAGGAACATCTTAAAGGGTCTGTACCTGATTTTTACTGTTGTGAAACAGGAAAAAACTAATTTAGTCTGTGTTTCCGATTTTTTTGCACGTAATAAAGTAAATTTATTTATTTCCAGCACAGACATATTGTAAAAGTATCTATTCGGGTGAAAATTAGACCACAATGTTTTCTCTGCATCTGTTTATAGAGTGCTTTATCCCACATGAGAAGCAGGAAGTGCACCGTTAGCATGCTAATGTTTGTTAGCTTTACCGTGACACTCTGGGCTCAGAGCCTCGCGAAAAGTGCTTTTAAACTCATGGGGGTGATACTGGGACTGCTTTAGGAAAGTGAGCGATAAATGTGACTGATGTAAAGACTTTAACTTCAACCAGTTCTGTTTTTCAATTTTCAAAATGGTAAAAATCAGGTACAGGGCCTTTAAGACAGATATCTCGGTCACATCATCAGGAGTGACCTCTGACCCTGTGACACAAGGATATTCAGAGGCAGGACTGTAAATAATACGCAGAAGCTATTATAGTGGTATAAAAATGTCAAAATAACTCTTACCGCTCTCTACTGCCCCCTTGTGGTGCCGTTACAGTAAAAGTACATTCAAGAAGCTGCAGTTTAATAAGGAACTGTGTATTTGACTGAAAATCCCTCGTTGGACAAGTGTCAGTTTGCAGTTCCTGTGTTGAATGCTGTGATCAGAGGTTTGCGTTGCAGGTTTGTGACGCGTCTTGAAGAATCACAAAATGATGGTGGTACCTGAATGGAGCAGTGTCTGGTTCACCTCTGACCTCTGGAGACACTGGAGGAACTGCTTATATGGACGGTAAAAGGTAGGACATCACAATCGGCCAACAATATTTAATACTGATGGTGAGCTGATAAAATGTACACTGTTAAAGCTGGGGTACCTGATTTTTACGCCACGGAACTGGAAGGTTTTTAAATCTTTCTAACCCGTCCCTCGCTCTTCCATACCCTCTGGCACCTCATTAAAGTTCACATGCATTCATTTTTGGTCCTGTGCGCAGCTTTACAACAGCTTTTCAGACGGTGAAGTGAAACTGGGGAGGACCACCTGAGTGCAGCCAATCAGAGCGCTGCTTTTAACTCTTACTCTGAGACAAAAAACATTATTATTAAACGCAGACAGCAGACAGAGGTCTAATTTTTGTCATAAACAGCAGCGTTTACATGATACTCTTTGGTGGAAAACACAACATTTAATAACTTACACCCAAAAAAGTCAGGTGCCACAGCTTTAAAGTGCAGATTTTAATTGAGTTCTTAGATCTAGTCCTCAAGTTCAACATTTGTGAATTTACTTTTTCGATATTTCATGGCAAAGTCCAATTCAATCAACAGGAAAAGTGTCTCCTGCCCTCTATTTGAGATGGTTTGTCCTATGTGTGTTTTCATTGTTTTATCTGAGTCTAAAGTAAAGCTGGAATTGAATTAAGTTTAGTTAACTACATTAGTATGGGGTGAGATTTGTTTCATATTAATTTATTGACGCAAAAAGAAAGATTAATTCAAAATCCCAGATTTTTTCACAATCCCTGACTTGCATTTATGGATTTATGCACGCAAAATTAGATTTGCATATATATATTTGTGAATAAAACATATTTTTGTTTTGTGAATCTGTGTTTTTGCATGCGAGAATCTGATACTGAATTTGAGGATCACCTAAATTGTGCATTCTTCACCTTTGTGAATGTGGATATTTATGAGACAAATGTTACACATTTTGTAAAAAATATCTATGCAGAATTTTGGATTCACGCAAAATCCGGATTTATTCAAAAAGTTAGACTTGCATGCAGAATTTTTTCACACAAATTCTCAATTGTAAAAATTAAGTTACATTTTATTTTGAAATCTGTAGTTTTGCATGTGAATGTGTGACTTTGCATTTGTGGATCGCTCACCACGTGCATTCATCCTCTGATCTTGCCGAGGATCTTTTTGACACAAACATTCCGCGTTTCTGCACTCTCAACTCATTCAGAAGACAGCGCTGTTCCTCTGGTAACCACTAGGGGCAGTGCTGACCAACTTTAACTGTACAGAAGGGCATTTCCGGATGTAGACGGACCCTTATTACCATAGAACTATAATAAAACCATTTAATACATTCATTTAATACATCATTTAATTTAATACAATACGTTCATTTAATACATCCATGCTTATTACCCAAAAAATGGCGGAGAGAGACCAGAGTGAAGTCGCTGGATGGGTTACATAACATATGTTTATCGTTGTTCTAGCTAGCAGCATAGTATTTCAGCGTAGACATTTAAATAAGTAGACACGGCATTCACTGCTCATGCTATCGACCACTTAGCAACACGGCCTCATATATTTTCCCTATAGCCGTTAGCATTAGCTCACAAAACACGCAAGTTATGAATAATCCATTTTGAATTTTATTTTAAATAAATAACGTGTACTGTCATGTGAGCTAAAGGCTTACTGACTTCAAGTTGAGAATTCTTTGTGCTTCTTGTGAGAATCTAGCGACCACAAACCATTCTCTTTTTTACATGTTACAGGTGAGGATAGCAGATAAATGCCATAAATATCATTAAATAACAAGTTTTATATACTTTAATAAGGGGATTGGCTTCATTCATTTGTATGTGACGGAACCGGGAAAGGCTAAAAAAAAAAAAACACCAACACTGCCCCTAGTGGTTACCAGAGGAACAGCGCTGTCTTCTGAATGAGTTGAGAGAGTGCAGAAACGCGGAATGTTTGTGTTAAAAGATCCTCGGCGAGATCAGAGGATGAATGCACGTGGTGAGCGATCCACAAATGCAAAAGTCACACATTCACATGCAAAACTACAGATTTCAAAATAAAATGTAACTTAATTTTTACAATTGAGAATTTGTGTGAAAAATTCTGCATGCAAGTCTAACTTTTTGAATAAATCCGATTTTATGTGAATCCAAAATTCTGCATAGATATTTTTTACAAAATGTGTAACATTTGTCTCATAAATATCCACATTCACAAAGGTGAAGAATGCACAATTTAGGTGATCCTCAAATTCAGTATCAGATTCGCATGCAAAACACAGATTCACAAAACAAAAATATGTTTTATTCACAAATATATATATGCAAATCTAATTTTGCGTGCATAAATCCATAAATACAAGTCAGGGATTGTGAAAAAATCTGGGATTTTGAATTAATCTTTCTTTTTGCGTCAATAAATTAATATGAAACAAATCTCACCCCATACATTAGGCCTGTTTGCTGAATGTTTCTGAATATCTTAAACTAGGCCAGAGTTATTCTCAGTCAGGTGTTTGTTCCACCATTACATCTGAATGCTCTGTGCAGCTCACTGCTTCTGCTTCTATTTTTACACATTATCTGAAGCATGAAGAGCCGCACTTCTCCACCTCCCGTGCATTATAATTCCACAGAACTATTTAAAGAGTCCACATTCTACTATACCTTTTGAGCTGTGCATTTATGCTGTTGTTTTCTTGTCAAAAACAGACCTGGTCTTATGTTTGTTTGAGGGATCCATATGTCGCCCTCTTGAGAGTTCAACACTCAGTCCCACTGCATGACATCATCTGGTGGTGATCCTGTGTTTTTGAAGACACTGCACTGTTCATGGGTTTAAGGCACGTGACTTTTTTGTTGTCTCTTTGCTGTTAGATAGTTAGTGCATCTCACGGAAAATGAAAAAAGGGATCATTTAAAAATGTAAAATCATTTAAAAGCAGAAAAACCATACCATAACTAACTTTTGCAGACATTTACATCAGACTGTCTCATCCACAGCCGCTTTCCGTATGAACAACTTCAAGAGCGTTCATTTATTAGCCTAGCCATGCAGTTACAGTGATGGTTTGATGTGTAAACTGCTGTTAGCTGCTAACTGCCTGAAACAAAGTGCTCACTGCACAGTCTGGAGTGATTTCTTGGAGTACAATCAATAATAACGATAGTTCAACGTTAGAGGCAAGGTGTGTCTTGCCCAGCAACACATTAATAATATGCAGTGGTTGGTGCAGGGATTGAACCTCAGTGCACCAGCAGGTGGAGCTCCTGCATCATGGGCTGGTGTTTGTTTGTTTGTTTGTTTGTTTGTTTGTTTGTTTGTTTGTTTGTGTGGGATAAATGTTAGGAAGAAGTGCTCAAAAGTTGTTTTTGTGTTTTTTATTGATTAAAGGACTTTGACTTCTGTACTCACTTATTGCTATGTTCTGGTTTTCTTTTACTTGATTTTTTGTTTGTTTGTTTGTTTCTAAGATCAAATTGTGCACTTATATATTTTTATTGTTTTATTGTGTTTGTGCAGCACTTGGTAAACTGTGTCTGTTTTTAAATGTGTTAAATAAATCAACTGGATTTGGACAGAACATGACTTTTCATTGTGAAGGTGTCAGATTAAAAATACTATAAAAGCAGCACTTTGTGACACAATTATAGGCTCATCTCCAGATCTTGGACTTTATTGGGAAGAGACTTAAACATTTTGCCTATTTGTCCTCAGTTTGACAGTTTTTGTAAAGTTTACAACGTTACTTCCTGGTTGGACAAGAGCAGCTTCCACCACTGTTAACACCTTTATTTTTCTTGAATGACCGTTTAAATTGTCAGTGAAAAAGTTGTGTTTGAATCGTCCTTGTATTTGAGGGATTCCGTTTTAGAATTTAGTGCTACTTTCTGCAATTTTTAACTTTCATTTCCTCACAACTCGCATCTTGACTGACGTACAACTATGATAAATATTTACCACAGATGCCCTCCCTCCAGAATAAGTCACAAACATGAGAGCCTTCCTTTAGACTTAACCAAATGAACTGACCCTAACCTCACCATAATTGTGGAATAATAAACTGTCAAAAATACATAATTGCAAAGAGATTAAAGTAGTTACTGCTGGTATAAAAAAGTTTTTGTTTGATGTGCTAAATTCTGACCATAGAATTATAAAGGATTGTTTTTATTTCTACGTTTTATAGACCCTTTGAAATGTGACGTCATCAAAATTCCAGAATGGAGGCGACTGGAGGCAAAATGAAGTTGACTGTAAATTTTTAACTGATTATCTCAAATTAGATCTAAATTCTACTGGTTTTTAGTTTTTGTGTTGGAAAAAAGCAACACATTTGAATTTCCAGAGTAGAACGGTTTGCTTTTCTATAACAAACAATGGACAAAATACAATTTTCCAGCCTTAAAATTGTATTTTAGCTTCAAAAGAATCTAATTTATGGAACAGTATCTAATATATCTCCAGATAAAATGAAAAATTATTAAACCCATAAATCTGGATTGTTCCTTCATCAAAAAAGCAGAGTTGTTTTTGCTAAAACACAATGTAAAATACAATAATAAATGTGTTTAAAGCAGCTCTGATGTCACTCTGAGGCTTTTACTTTGACAAAATCATCTACATTTTTCATCTTTTGTGATATTTTGAGGTTAAATCCCAGTTTCTCCAGTGAAATCACATTATGTTCCACTTCACTTTTGCCTCCATTCTGAATTTAGAATGTTTTTGTTTGCAAACTTTTAAATTGAACAGATCTTTCATTTGTCTCCACAGTTCTCCTCCAGCTCTAAGGAGATCTTCTCTATAGGCGCCTTCAACAAACCAGAATCCAGATGAGTTTGATGTTGTTTCAGGTGAAGGCCTCGCGCCGTTCGCAGAGCCGGCTTGTACATCGACCTATGACTAACACATCCCATTAGAAGAAGCAGCTTAATTGGATTAGAGCAGAGCCACATGACACACAGACTGTATCAAATGTGTAATCCTGGTCACCTGACGCCGCTGTGTGGGAACGGTCTGAGGATCGTGATCAGAAAGAGTCAAAAATAGAGCTGAAAATTATTATCATGATTTTCTTGGGGCCAGATCATGATTTCGATTTTATCACGATTGATGTTCACTTTGTATTTTTCGGTTGTCTTTAATGGAGCTGCACGATTCAGTTCAGAAATCTCACTTTAAAGTGTCAGATGACAGCTCAGATGACAGTTTTACACGCTAATTATCGTCTAAATTATTCACCTTATTCCGCGCCGCCCACTTTTGCCTCTTTTTATGTCTATGATCCACACTCTTGTAGTGAAGGCACTTCCGGTTTGACGCTAACGGTGTTCGCACAAATGTTGAACGAGGGAAAAGCTTCTCGCTAAAATATTATATAAAGTAGATTGATTTATCTAAAATGTTTAATGAACACGAGCAAAAACAAGTCAGCAATGCACAGACGGAAATCTGAGCTCGTGTGCCCCGTGTAAACATCGGAAAAAGATGGCGGCGTGTAAGGCAACTTGCTAGAAATCTCACTTTTAAGTTCTACACGGACTAAAAAGCTGTTTTCAGGCCCCAGGAAATCGGTGCAGTGCTGACTTGTTTTTGCACATGTTCATTAAACA
This sequence comes from Rhinogobius similis, assembly GCA_019453435.1. Classification (NCBI taxonomy): domain Eukaryota; kingdom Metazoa; phylum Chordata; class Actinopteri; order Gobiiformes; family Gobiidae; genus Rhinogobius; species Rhinogobius similis. The sequence goes on along the minus strand of CM033619.1, from coordinate 7,270,659 downwards.
TTTTACACAAATCGATGTACTTTATATAATGTTTTAGCGAGAGACTTTACCCTCGTTGGCCATTTGCGTGAACACTGTTAGCGTCAAAACGGAAGTCCCTTTACTACAAGAGAGCACATCATAGACATAAAAAGAGGCAAAAGTGGGCGGGACAGAATAAGGTGCATAACCTACAGCCGACTGCATCACAAAGTATCAGTAACTCATAGGTGGTTGTGCTTTAAGACATCAATCAGTACAAACAATCACTAAATGCAGAAAGTTCAACATAATATCTAACTTTAATGCAGCTAATATGTAAAATATATATTTTTTTAAACTTGAAAAATGGCCCTTTTTGCCCTTTATCATGCAGGAATTGCTTATTATAATTATTTATTATCCATGAAATCGCAACATTTGCCATTGTGTTCAGTTGATTTGCGTCATCACGTTCAGCAGACAAACATGGCGGCGCTCTGTCTGTACCATAGCAACCGTAGAGAGCCAGCAATGTAGCGGCTATGAATGTCTATGGGACTAGCCGCGTTGCTAAGTGGTTGATAGCATGAGCATTGAACGCCGTGTGTACTTATTTATACGTCTATGTTTGTGCTCACATTCAAGTAGTAAGGAAGTAACATCATAAACTTCACAAACTTTAGACAAATAGACAAAATGTTTAGCCGAATATTAAATACCAATTGCAGCTACAGAACAATTTAAATATTTAGGTCTGTGGCAGGATTCCTCACTGTCATTTAACACCCATATTAACTCAATCACAAATAAAATCTCTTATCGTTTAAAATGACTGTATCACTCAATTAACTGTTTTACCACAGCTAGTAATCTCAAACCACTCGATGTCATCTATAACAGTCTTTGCAGGTTTATTCTCCGCTGTCCCTTCAGAACTCATCATTGTGTTATGTATGAACAACTTTCCTGGCTCCCACTATTCTCTCGACGACAATTTGATTGGTTATTATTTATTTTCAAATGCATCAATCTTAGTTTTCCTGAATATCTTAAACAGTATTTAATTCCATTTAGACCTTACGCCATGCAAATCAGGTATTCTTTGTTGTCCCAAGAATTAAAAAAGAAATTGGTAAATAAAGCTCCCTTTGATTGGAACAATCTCCCCTCATCTATTCGCTCTGTAACTTCTTTCACTTTGTTTAAGAACAGCCTTCTGCAATATTTCTATCCTATCTATTCCTTTACTTTCTATTCCTATCTGCAAATATTTTCAATTTGTATTTTATTTTTGATCTATTTTTATGTTCTTGCTTTACAAATCGATTGATTAAGAGTTTACAGTAAGTGTGTGTATGTGTGGGTGTGTGTGTTATTGTCATTTTTGTCTAGTATTTTAAGTTTCTATGTACAGTTTATTTATTCTGTCTGCTCTACTGTATCCATTTTTTATTTTTTGTAATCTTGAGGACCCCCTTGAAAACGAGATGGTTCATCTCAAGGGGCTTATCCTCCTAATAAATAAATTGAAATTGAAATAAAGTGTTCTCTACGTTTTAGTGAAATGCGTGGTTTAAAGTGTCATGTGCACTTCAAACTTCAATCAAAAGTTGGGTAAAGGTCACTAATGTTTAATCTGACTTGTTTCTGTTCAGTTTTTAAGTTGTTTTTTTAATTCCCGGCTAAACTTAAAGGCAAACCGTCCCCAGCAGGAGTTCGACGGTGCCATCTGCGCGTCTGTCTGTCACTGTTTGATGAGTAATTAGCTCATTGTGGTGAGGTTTGCCGTTTGTCGGAGCAGAAGCAGATCAGACGAGCGCTCGGCGTGAGCAGCAGATGGCGTCAGGTGAGGCGGATTACGGGATTAACACGGTGCACTTTCACTCCTCACATGTCGCACAACAACCTCCGAACGCAATCAAACCCGACGTCTGGTTCAGCTCAGAGACTCGGCGGCCTGTGTTTTGGAACGCTGGCGTGGCATAACCGGACGAGACTAAACGCACGCGCATCGTCACTGCAACTGTGCATGGTTTTGTCTGTGTTTTGTTTTTATTTCACACATTTCTCCATATGAACTTGAAGCAATTGTTGGAAGTCATATGTTGCGTGCAAAAAAGTTGGAATTATTGCACATCTCAGTCGTTTTTAATCACTTTTTGAGCTCAGTGTTGGATTGTTCAAACTGATAATCATCATCGACACCGTTCAGTAAATAAGAGCTGGAACAATATATTTTAGGGCTCAATATTTATACATTTTTAACAGATTTTTGTTGTTTTTTTGTGTAATACGATGATAGCATAATATGTGTCCTTTAAAGCAGTGTTTCCCAACCAGGGGTACGTGAGTAATTATCAGGGGGAACTAGAAATGGTTTCCAGTTTCGAAAATGTGCTTTTATCTAAATAAAAAAGTGTAATCAGTTGTACATTTTGCATCTTTGGAGTATCTTGAACCATAAATATAATTAAAACAAGAAAATATAATAGTAATGATTGACAATATGTGACTAGTAAACCCATTTATTTGCTTGAAACTCAAGTTAATGGCTTCCGAGTGTTAGACAAAGCTTAGGACGTACTGGACACAAAAAGGTTGGGAAAGGACAAATATTGTGCAAAATTGACTTTGTTGAGCTTTTATCCATGTTCTAACATTATTACGTCATCAAACACACACCTGGAGTAGCATTTAGTTTGATTCTCGTTTGTTTGATGCTGGTTTGTAAATCCTCTCTCTCCAACACTGTGTTCTGAACTCATAGATGATGCTGATGTCATTTATCCCAGAATCCTTTGCTGTTTTAAGTCTTTAAATCATAGCCTCGCTCTGAACATTTCCTCCGTCTAATAATGATAACTTCATCAGAAGCATTGCATTATATATTTACATGTGTGTAATTGCCTCTGCAGCCAGTAGATGGAGCCAAAGTTAAGTCAAAATGGCATCTCCTAAAGCAGCTATGAAGTTATATTTTTTCTTTGTAAAAGCATTTTATTTTTAGTTCTAAATCTTGACATGTGGGTTTAAAGGCCAGTAACAATACAAGTACCGCATAATATCTGTGCTTTAAAATAAACGACTTGAAACTTGAAAAGAAACATGAATTTGGTGAAGTGAGGTGTCATTTTGCTGATATGTGACCAGTATTATTTGCTCTTTGTAACTTAACGGTTATCTGTGGTTGTTGAGTTTATCGGTGTTTACTTGTTTGAACACATCTCCTGCCGTCGTGTGAAACAGGGCGGTGCACTTCTAAAATCAGAATGCTTTTTTACGATGCTGAGAGGTGCACAGTGTGTAACTTTCTGGAGGTGGATAATCACACGCACACGTATAATTAGACGGAAATAGAAAGTTAAATCCATACTTCAGAACATTCTTCAGAGAGATAGATAGGTTTAATACTATACTGTGGAATATTACAGCCAAAGGAACAACACTAACATGGAAACAAGCAGGAGGAGGCTCCTGTAGAACAAGCACGAGTCAGGTTTGTGGAGATGCAAGCCCATTCTCAGTAAGGACGCATGTGTTGTGTTGGCCACCGGGGCTTAGTGAGGGTGCATTACTGCAAAATAAAGCCAAAACTCTGGAGCAACAAACTGAGGTCGTCATTGCACTTACACTTTGGACAACCGTGGGGTTCAGAACAGGGAGTTAAACCCCGGAGGACGAGCGACCCTTCGGCCCTGGAGAAGAGAATCTCCCCTGTGTCCTCCGACCACGGTCAGGGGACCGAGACAGGAACGGTTTAACACATGTGTTGTTGTTTTTTTGTTGTTGTTGTTGTTGTTGTATCTTTTACCTTTTAGGGCAATAAAAACATTAAAAAAAATATATAATAATAATAATAATAATAATAATAATAATTTATATCACACTTTGGTACCACTTTATAATAACTACACCTTAATTAGCCTTAACAAAACATGAACAAAGGCTTAATTAATAATAAACATGTAGTTTATTGAGCATGATTCAGGCTTAGTAACTACTTAATTAAGGTTAAGATCAGGGTTAGGGTCAGGAGTTAGGGTTAGAGCCATGTTTCTCAAACTCTGGTACGCATTTGGAGTATTTGTGTTATTTATTTTGTACAAAATTCCTCAGTCTCTCACACTGTTTCCCCTTTAGTCCCACCCATTGCCCTGCCTTGGCCCCGCCTCTGGGCTGCACCTTGCTCCGCCCCTAGAGTGTAACTGCCCCGCCCATTCACCTGTTCATCCTTTGTCCCATGCTGAGCTGAGGCGGCCTGCCATTGTGGAAATTTCCCTCGTCCAAATGGAACAGTGCGTGGATGACAGTGATTTCATTTCTGTAATAATTTTGTTCTTCCTCTGCCTTATTCCCGCTAAATTTGGTTCAATCGTTTACCGCTGTTATTCACCACTAATGCATTTGTCCTTGTCTTCTGTAGAAAAAGCACTACTCCACGCTTCCTGCTCCACAACCACCAATGCCCCTCGTCACGTCATCAATAAATGTTTAAACTGGAACTGGTTGCAGAGTCATTCATTACGTTGAAGATATTACCTGGAATCAGATTAAATTAAGGATACGACAGTCAGTATTTTTCATATTTAATGTTTTTTGTCTTCCTTTGGGTTAAGCATTATGTAGAACTACATTATCCATGGTTTAGTCTCCTTTTAGACCTGTTTTATCGGTTGATTTAGCTCAAATTTAGAACAAATAAAAAGTTTTGATATGATGGTACTCAGAAAGCCAAATATTATCTTGGGTGGTACTTTGTGTGAGAAGTTTGAGAACCACTGGGTTAGAGTATTAGTTAGTATTAGCTAAGGTGTTTCTAAGCCTGAATCATTCTTAATAAACTATTTGTTAATTATGAGTTAAGTCTTTATTGCTTTGTTAAGGCAGGAATAAGTGTAATAACCCACACTTTTTATTTAAACTGAATTTTGTCCTTTTTTGTCAAAACCTCACCAACCAGAGCAGGCAACATCTGTCCCAACATCGGACAACAATGTTAGTCCTGTTTTGGTCCTGTTTTAGTCCTGTTTTAGTCCTTTTTAGTCCTGTTTAGTCCTGTTTAGGTCCTGGTTAGTCCTGTTTTGGTCCTGGTTAGTCCTGTTTAGGTCCTGTTTAGGTCCTGTTTAGATCCTGTTTAGGTCCTCTTTAGTCCTGTTTAGTCTTGTTTTGGTCCTGGTTAGTCCTGTTTAGGTCCTGGTTAGTCCAGTTTAGGTCCTGGTTAGTCCAGTTTTGGTCCTGGTTAGTCCTGTTATGGTCCTGGTTAGTCCTGTTATGGTCCTGGTTAGTCCTGTTATGGTTAATCCTGTTTTGGTCCTGGTTAGTCCTGTTTAGGTCCTGTTTAGTCCTGTTTTGGTCCTGGTTAGTCCTGTTTAGGTCCTGGTTAGTCCTGTTTAGATCCTGTTTAGGTCCTCTTTAGTCCTGTTTTGGTCCTGGTTAGTCCTGTTTAGTCCTGTTTTGGTCCTGGTTAGTCCTGTTTTGGTCCTGGTTAGTCCTGTTTAGATCCTGTTTAGGTCCTCTTTAGTCCTGTTTTGGTCCTGGTTAGTCCTGTTTAGTCCTGTTTAGGCCCTGTTTAGTCCTGTTTTGGTCCTGGTTAGTCCTGTTTTGGTCCTGGTTAGTCCTGTTTTGGTCCTGGTTAGTCCTGTTTAGATCCTGTTTAGGTCCTCTTTAGTCCTGTTTTGGTCCTGGTTAGTCCTGTTTAGTCCTGTTTAGGTCCTGGTTAGTCCAGTTTTGGTCCTGTTTTGGTCCTGGTTAGTCCTGTTTAGGTCCTGGTTAGTCCTGTTTTGGTCCTTTTTAGTCCTGTTTAGATTAGAATTTTGTCGTTTTAAAACCTCACCAACCAGAGCAGGCAACATCAATCCCCACATCGGACGACAATGTTATATTTAGAATTTGGGTACATTTGATTTGGGTGCATGTTTTTGAATCTGTGTGCAGGGCTTCAGTTTGGGTGCGTGTTTTGAATTTGGTGGCGTGTTTTCTCAGTTTTAGATTTGTGTGTATATTGTGTCAACGTGTGCGTGTATTGCCCTTCGGGGCCACCGTAGGACCAAAATTAAAGTTGAATTGGCCTGTTCTATGATTTCAGATGTAATGGAGTACAATTACATGCTCTAAATTACAAGAACTACTGCTGACCCTTTGTGTTTGAATTTACTTTTCCAACAATTATCCCAAAACACATCATTTATGGTTCGTTTATACAAGCTCCGTGCCCTTCTCCCTCCATGTTACTCCACTCTGTAAGGCCTTTGCCGCAGCTGAAGCACCTCCTCCACATCAGTGCGTTTTATCAGCTTCAGCTTGTGCTTGTTGTGTAAAATCAGGCTATAGTTCATTAACTTTCATCTCAACAATGTCTAAATAATGAATTCACCGCCTCAATAACATCCAGTGTTCAGCCGCGCTTATCAAGTGAACCGGAGTCTTATCTCCCTCCTGCAGACGCTCAGGCCTGGATAGTCCTGGTTAGTCCTGTTTTGGTCCTGGATAGTCCTGTTATGGTTAGTCCTGTTTTGGTCCTGGTTAGTCCTGTTATGGTTCTGGTTAGTCCTGTTTAGTCTTGTTTAGTCCTGGTTTGGTCCTGGTTAGTCCTGTTTAGTCTTGTTTTGGTCCTGGTTAGTCCTGTTTAGTCTTGTTGTGGTTCTGGTTAGTCCTGTTTAGTCTTGTTTAGTCCTGTTTTGGTCCTGGTTAGTCCTGTTTAGTCTTGTTTTGGTCCTGGTTAGTCCTGTTTAGTCCTGTTTAGTCTTGTTATGGTTCTGGTTAGTCCTGTTTAGTCTTGTTTAGGTCATGGTTAGTCCTGTTTAGTCCTGTTTAGTCTTGTTATGGTTCTGGTTAGTCCTGTTTAGTCTTGTTTAGGTCCTGGTTAGTCCTGTTTAGTCCCGTTTAGGTCGTGGTTTAGTCTCGGTTCAGTTGATGTTATTGTCCTGAGACCGAGTGAAGTAAGTCATTGTTTTGAGATGGTTAAGACCTAGTTTAATCCCGGTTTAGAACTTGTTTAAGACACCTGCATTGCCCTGGAATGGAGGTGAATGGATTCTGGTTTAGACTTGGTTTTTACTGGGTTTTGACTTGGTTTAGACTTGGTTCAGACTTGGTTTAGACCTGCTTCTGACTTGGTTTAGACTTGGTTTTGACCTGGTTTACACATGGATTTGACTTGGTTTAGACCTGGTTTACACATGGTTTTGGCTTGGTTTAAACTTGGTTTAGACTATGTTTAGACTTGGTTTAGACTTGACTTTGGCTTTTCACTTGGTTCAGACTTGGTTTAGACTTGGTTTGACCTGGTTTTGACTTGGTTAAGACCTGGTTTACACCTGGTTTATACTTGGTTTAATCCTGGTTTACACCTGGTTTTTGACTTGGTTTAGACTTGGTTTAGACTTGGTTTAGACTTGGCTTTGACTTGGTTTTGACTTTGATTTGACTTTGTTTAGACCTGGTTTATATTTGGCTTTGACTTGATTTTGACTTGATTCAGACTTGGTTTAGACCTGGTTTACACATGGTTTTGACTTGGTTTAAACTTGGTTTAGACTTTTCACTTGGTTAAGACCTGGTTTACACCTGGTTTTGGACTTGGTTTAGACCTGGTTTAGACTTGGCTTTGACTTGGTTTTGACTTGGTTTTGACTTGGATGGTTTCATTGTCTTCTTTGTTTCATCTTGTATCCTTGTTTAGTCCGTAGTGATGTTTTTTTTTTAAAGCTTACTCTCGATTTAGTCCTGGTTTAAAGATGATTCAGTTCTCATCCTGTTAAATCCTGTTAAGTTTACTAGACAGTGCAGGTTAAGCCCATTTCAGTTGTTATTTCTGTTGCTCTCCTACTGTAGAGCTGCGGCGTATCGTGTTTTACCTGGACTTTTGCCCAGTGGGATTCTTGGCCTGCACACTTCTCCTGATTCAAATGACCTGTGGTGTATTTTAGGTCGTCAGATTATATTGCTACGAATTTGGCTGCGATCCCTGTGTACTGTACGATTGGCTTCTCCTAAATGTGTTTCCTAGAAGAGCTGCAGCGCTGGCAAAACTCGAGCAGTTGAAGATTATTTCTATTCATTCTGAAGTGGAATACTGTGAGACGGAATTGTTTGGTTTATCGAGGCAAAGTAAACTGAGCGCAACAATATGTACCTAAAGTTGTAGTTCTATAGTTATATGTCTTATGTGAACCGTACTGGCCCATTTAATTCATTCTTTTTTAATTTTGACTTTATTCAGTGTATTGATACCTCTTGTGAACATGAATTATAGTTTTACACCAATCATGTAGCTGTTTGTGGAGAAAAGTTGAAAAATATGTTGACAATTACAGGAAGTGAACAAACTGATGACATCACACTGGGGAGACAAAGGTTATGCAGAATTTACACAAAATAAACTACTTTTTTGACACTTTAAACATATATTCAACAAAATAAAGGTGTATATTTCTTTAACAAATTGAAAAATCTGTGACATTAGAGGTGTTTTGGCCTAGTGTACAGGATGCTTCTATGTAATTTCCTAGTGTGATGTCATCATTTAGCGAACTCTGTGAGGCGCTTTAGTTAAGAAGGAGCTAGATACATTGAAATGATCGGACAAGAAAGAATGCTGACTCAAAACACGATGACAAAAAGCAGATTCAAGCAGATAATAATCATTTCTCACAAACACTGACTTGATCTTGTGATAAACTGTTGTATTTACAGTAACTTGAGCCCACAGACTTAGCATCAGCTGTTTCTTGTTTAATGATGCACAACACTCAAGTCAAGATCAAACACATTTTCACCTCTTCTTCAGGTATGACATATGTTAGGGCTTCACGATATTGGAAATTATTGTGATACGGCTATTAAGATCTGCGATATCGATATTATTGCGATATTTAAATACACATTTTGAGTCTGGAACTAATGATTACCAACATTTTTAATCAAATAAATGTTGAAATATTGTGAATGAAGCTTCTAGAGAGAGAATATTTATGAATAAAGTGTATAATTGAGAAAAATCAGAAATGGTCTATTCTTTTGTGCCATTTTTCTTTAATAATGTCACTGTCTTTATTATAAAAGTCTTTAACTTTGTGTTTTACTGTCTGTTTCGTCCAGAGAACAACAACAATCATCAAAAAACGACTACAATTATTATATATAGTCGACGAGCCACGATTATTCTACTAATTGTTGCCCTACTTTTTATTTTTGATGCAATAATGTCTTATATTAAAATAAAACAAATACAAAACCAAGGTTAATTTAGCTGGAAAAAATGTTTTTTATTCATGATTTTCCCTTTTCAATGTTTTCATTTTTAAAACAGAACATTTCTATCAGATGGAAGACTGCGTTGTCACTGCAATATATTTTATTTGTTGCGACATCGTTATTGTGTCAGTCAATACTTTTGCATATATTGTGAAGCCCTAATTTATGTATCTTATTTCAGCTGTAACTGCATTTTCATGGCACAAACTGATATTATCTCATGAACACTTTGTAACACCTGCCACTTTAACAATATATTATATAAGAACTGTCTATTTGCACTGTCTGCCAACTGTACATTTCTGTATATAGTCTTAGTCTATCTATCTTAGTCTATTTTATTCTCAATCTTATGCATGCCTCTTTTATATATTTTATTATATTTGATTCATTGTTTTATGTTGCACCTTACGCCGAAGCAAGTTCCTATGTTTGTGAATTTTTTATCACTGACAATGGCAATAAACCGTTTCTGATTCTGATTTAGTCCATTCACCAAATCATACTTTCAGCAGGTTTTTGACATTGTCTTGACCTCAGTGCTGGACTTAGTAAATGGTTTCCAAACTAGACGGAACATAATGTCCTTGTTTTGATCAAATTCCCAGTAACAGATCCATAACATCCATTGGTGTTGAACAGGCGTGGTTTAGGCCTCAGGCGGTGACAGCCGTTATGTGTCATCATGCCATTCCTTCAACTCAGCTATTATTACAGATGAAGGTGTAAAAACCGAATCAATTACTTTAATAGCCTTTGATTACTGTTTAAAGGTCTATTGGCATCACTGTTAGTGGGAAAAATCAAACAGAAAGTGCCGAGATGTGGTTTTCCCAAGGAACGAAATCTGAAAATTGTTACTTAAAGTCTACATGAGTTTAGACGTCACATTTCACTAAAACATGATGAACGAGATCATATTTAAGATTTTACTTCACATTTTGCGTATTTGTCCCCAGTGTGACAGTTTTGTAATGTCACTTCCTGGTTGGACATGAGCATCTAATACGACACAGTTAGAGGTAATTCCACAACTGTTACCATAGCAACCAGACCGTAAACAAGGGCCAAAATCTATATAAATTACACAATAGTTATGATTTGATAAATAATAATACTTGATAACGGCTTTAGTTTGTTGAATGACCGTTTAAATTGTCAGACAGTGTCTGTTTATTTTCACTTTTTGATGACATCACAGAGGGATTCCATTTTAGAACTCAGCAATACTTCCTGTCATTTTAAACTTTCAAAATTTCTTCCCAAACTGCAACTTCACAAATGTAAAACTAAAAAAAAAAGTGTTTTATTCTACGAGAAGCCAGAAGTGCAGCGTTAGCATGTTAATGTTTGTTAGCTCAAAAGTCGCTCAGAGACTGGTCTAAGGTTCTTCTAAACTCATGGAGGTGAATATTTATGATGCTGGGACTGCATTAGGAACGTAAGCAATACATGTGACTGATGTAAAGACTTCAACATCAACTACTTCTGTTTTTCACATTTCAAAACAATTTAAAAAAACAGGTACAACACCTTTAATGTGACATTTTGTGAAATTTTTGGCGTTAGATCTGTTTAATGTCATACTGAGGAACATTCCAAAGCAATAATACCTCAAAGATATGATTGCAAGAGACGGAAATATAAAAATAAAAAATACTATAGCTACAAGGGGTCAGTACAGGAACATATTGTGAATAGAGAATTTGAAAAATTAGGACAAAATTGGCTTAAACCCTAACCCTCACTCAGAAATGAAAACTGTTGCCATAGCGCTTACACAATATTAAGTCTTTTGAAAGGTATAAAAGTCCCCAAAATCTTGTATATAACAAGAAGCTGCAGCCCCTGAGTGCCAGCGCTGCCAGTTTCTCAATGAAAATCTCTCTAAATGTGTCGAGTAATTATGCAAGTCGCTTTGCTTTAACACTGGAATTGAATGAAACGGCTAATAATAGAAATGCAGTCGTGGATTTATAATAATTCTCCTCAACCCAGTACGTCTATAAGTAGCAGCTTATCTATAAATAGCGCTGTTCACCAAGAAGTGGGGGCTGCATCATGATCTAAAGTAGATACCAACAAATGTGAGATTATAAATAAGAACGTGAAGCAATTTGGAGGTGAATTTACGCAAACAGAGGGTTCAGCGAGCGGCTAAAGCTAAGTCACTTTATACAACTGTATTTGCACCGGCAGGAAAACAGGGATTATTTACTTATTATGCATCGTTCAGACTTTAAAATACACAACTTTGGGACATGTTTTATAGCTTTAAAACGTGAGATAACGCTGGGAATTCAAAAATATTGTTAGCAACAGAAGTTTTGCCAGGTCGGCCTTGAAAAAAAGCCCAATTCGAGCAGACAGATTCACAAACGTGGATGTAACTGACTAATCTACCATTTTGGAGTGCCCCGAGCAACCAAAAAAAGAACAGAAAACCATCACGATTGGCAAACTTAAAGAACCAGACAGTGGCACTGACATTATTTGCCTCATTACATACCATAATTTTTACTAAATGGTCTGATTTGGTCATGTTCTAGTAGTAGGTTTTTAAACCCAAATAGTGTGCCATAACTAAAAAAGGTTGAAAACAATGGGTTAGATGACACATTTTTCTAAAACGTAGTGAACATGATTATATTTTACAAGATTTTACTAAACATTTTTCCTGTTTGTCCTCAGATTGACGGTTTTGTGATGTTTAAGATGTCACTTCCTGGTTGGACATGAGCAGCAAATGTGACATTAGAGGTTAATCCACAACTGTTACCATAGCAACCAGACAGTAAACAACGACCACGACCTATAAAAATTACACAATAGTTAGGATTTGACGAACAATTGCACCTGATAACACCTTTATTTTGTTGAATGATATTTTTATGAGTCAAAAAGTTGTGTCAGTTGCGTGTGAATCGTCTCTGCACTGTCGCTTTTTGATGACATCACAGAGGGAGTCCATTTTAGAACAGTCAGCGCTTCCTGTATTTTTAAACTTCTATTTTTCAACATTTCTTCACAAACTGCAACTTCACAAATGTAAAACTGTAATAAATATTTCCCACCAAACCAAGTTTATATAATTAGAACATCAACTTCAACTCGTTTAACTCTTTAATTGTGTGTTCTGCTACTGTGGGCCAGAGTCAGTGTTCAGTTTAAATGTATATAGTCATGATGAATAGTCATTACTATAATTAAAGTTAACCGTTTTACATCTTAAAGTGGGACTAAACACCACAGTGAGTGAGGGGCAGGGCCTGGAGGTACAAGGAAGAGTGTGATTGGTCTAAAGCCAGGCATCCGCTGCATGATTTTGCCCGTCAGCAAATAAAGATCTGATCGAGGGGAGTGTAGATCTCAGAGTGAAACAAAGATTAAACTTAAAACCGTCGTATGACCAAAGATCAGCTGAGATTTGTCTGATATTTTGTAATCTTAGCCAGCAGTCCGTACAAACCAGTGGGCGAGGCTACCGCGCTCAAATTGAGCCGCCGACTGTAGGCTGCCATGTTTGCAATCTGCTGCTGACCACTAGGGGCTGGCTGCGGAAGTAGAATTATTCAATGCAAGTCAATGGGGAGTTAGACCTTTCAAAACCTACTTTAGAGCCTGGCTCAAAATACGGCTTTGGTCTCAAACGTTAGCTTACGGCTCTGTGACAACGCTGAGGGGGGTGAATTTTTTTGAACCAGGCTGGTTTAGCCGCTGTGATTTTTTTAAGTTCTTGAATATCTAATGAGGAAGGCGGGCTTTACGCGCCGGAAATGTCAGGGCGCAGCCATACACCTACGAGTGGGCGGTAACTATAGAGGCTACGACGGCAGTACGTCAGCAAAAGGCCGCCCCAAAGTCGCCCTCCCCCCGCCTCCCCACCGAGGGGGGAGTGGTGGGGGCTAACCCGCGGCCATTTTGAATTCTCCATGACTGAGCCGCATTATCATGAATGGGGCGGAGCGACAACCGTCTGTCCACTATTTTTATGTCTATGGTACAAACACGTGACTAAGCATAAACAAAAACGTGACCATTTGTGCAGTGACACTTTAAACTCCGCCCAGCTCCAGGTGTTTTCAGCGCAGTGACGTCACACAGCCACCGGAGGCAGCGCACACTCAGCGCTGTTTTTGACCAGAAATCTGCAAATGGACTAAAATCGTCTCAAAATGAATGTGTTTAGTCAGACTTTAATCAGCTTTGCGCCGTTTCCCAACATTTATAACATTAATGAACTTAGTATTTATCATGTAAACTGTTTGCATAATAAATGCTTTCGTGCACAAATACTTTGACACAAAGTAAACTAAAGTTGCTGCTGTCTGTTTTTATGGGGCTAGCGGCAGATATCTAAATCTAATCTCTGTTTCTTATCTATATCTTATTTTAAATCGATACGTAATACTAATTATGATAAGTCAATGACATAAAGGGAAAAAAAGCACATAAAACAGGAACACACAAAAAACAACTCTTTTAAGATGGTAATTTGAACTCACACATAATGGTAGTTCCTTTTGTAGGTTCATGAGGTTGATTAAAACTGTTCTACGTTTCATAGAAATGATTTATTATTTTCATTCTATTCAACAGATCTGCAAAGTGCACACAAGAAAAAACAGAGCCTTTATTTCCATTGAACAAAATCCATAAAGGGATTTTTTCACTGTGAAAGTTTTTGAAATTATCCAATACAAACACTTTCGCGTGGAACACAACCTTTGCTCGGATCATTTGAGATTCTTATCAGTGAAAAGATATAACCTTCCAATCGGAAAGCAGAACTAAGCATGATGTCATCGTACAAACTGTTGACTGCCCTGAAATTCTTCCACTTCTTCCAAGTATCCAGGAGGCTTTTGGGTGTTGGGTAAGACAGATCTGGCTAAACTTGCTTTTCCACCGATGAAGAGAGTGACAGGTTTATGGAACTGGAAACACGCCCAACTGTCAGAGCCTTGAGTTCGACCAAAACCCTTTACACAATGGCCTGGTAATCTCAATCAGGCATAACCTCAGTGTAGCTGGTGCAAGTCTGTTTTCTTAGGCTACACCCAGAAATTAGTGCAAAATAGGAAATGACACAGAACGCTCGCGGGTGGTTGGGGTTTTCTCAGTATGAGCTGCAGTCATTTCTTTGAAGGGCACCACTTCAGATGCAACCGCCCACATTGTTTTAGGAAAAAGTAATAAAGATACTCAGGGCTTATTTTAGACCTATTTTGTTTGAGAGACCGGCTTTTAGCTTCTACAAACGTAGACGTTTTATTTGTGGTTAGTCTCAGGCATTAGTCTTGCTTTATATTTTCTTAGTCTTTCTTTATCAGGCTTAATCGTGACTTGATAGAAACACTATTTTAAGAGAAGCATGGAATGAAAACAATACGTGATTCATGAAGCCTATTTGGTATCAGAAATAGCACATAAGGATGTTTAGAATCGTTTGATACTGTATAACTGTATATGAGGCGAATGCGTTTTATATTTGAAGAAACAAATTGATTAGAAATCTAGTGAAGACGTTATGCAAGTCTTTTGAGCAAGACATAGCTTTGGTTCATGTGACCTCAGATTATTCTACAGTCCTTGTAGTTTGAAGGTGATCTTAAACAGGTCAGAATTCTCAAAACTGTCAGATTGCAGAGTGGTTGACCTGGTTTACGATCCATATCTCTGTAAGTACAGGGCCAATCCACATGAAACAGAAAGTAGCACAAAGTTCAACGTCTTCTCTGTCAGGGTTACTAAACAAAGTGAAAGTATATTTTTCACAATAGCTTCTGAAAGCGTTGCTGTTTGTCAGTGGAAAGGACTTTGAGACGTAAGATTAATATTGCAGGTTTGTGGAGCCAATCCATAACAAATAATGATAAGGTTAATCTTTTGTGGATTTCTATTTTGGATATTTCTGTCAACAACAGTAAATCTCACTGCTCACACTGTGATTATGACACAACACAATCTATTTTGTCTTAATGCTAGGCTACTACCTATCCATGTGTTTCAGAACAGTGAGAAATGACGATGAGAAAACTTTTGAAAGAGAAAATATCCTCAAAATCCTCAAAATGTTGCAAAACAAGAAGCTGAAACTTAGGACATTATTATTTTATCCGGTGACGTCACATCCGGTGAGTCTATTCTGCGTTTGCGAGTTGATCGTTCTCCACACTTTATTGTTAATCCACGAATTATACAAAAACTATCTTACCCTCCTACACATAATTGAAAGTTTAATTGCTCCCTAAACAACCCGGAGCCTCATTTAGCTCACTTTGTTCAGTACTTCGTGGATTAAATCCCCCCCCTGCCCGCTAGCATCAACCGGAGCTAGCCTAGCCGACTAGCGCCATGGCTGGCCCATCCTCCGCCTCTTTCGCCCTTACCTGTTCAAGTTGTCATATGTTGAGTCAGAACCCTGCTTCCTTCACTGACGACAGGGAGAGTTGCGTGAAGTGTAGCGTAGTGGTAGCTTTGGAAGCCAGGGTTACAGAGTTAGAAGCGCGGATCCGCATTGTGGAGGAGCTAAAGTCTAGCTATAGCCAGGTCGTAGCATCAGGTTTACCGGACCGCGCCGCAGGTAGCAGTGTTAGCATGGTTAGCAGTGTTAGCGGTAGCAAGGCTAAGCCTCAGGGTAAGACCAGCCCCCCAGCGCCTCCAAACAGGACCAAGACAGGGATAGATTTGTGACAGTTCGGAGGGATCGATGCGCTAAACGCCAGCCTGTAGTGCACCATAAGCTTCCGTCTGCAATAGGTTTGCCCCACTCTGCGATCACACGCCCGCCGAACGTGACACTCTGGTGATTGGAAGTTCCATAGTCAGAGACGTGAAGCTGCCAGCAGCCTCAGTTAGGTGTTATCCGGGGGCCAGAATGGGTGACATCGAAGGAAACCTTAGGCTTTTAAAACAGAGTAGTCAGAGGTTCCGTCGTATCGTGATTCACGGAGGTGGTAATGACACCAGCGGAGACAATCAGAAGTGCTCAAATTGCAGGTTGGAGCGGTGTGTGAATTGGCGGTCGATGTCAGACACCGTAATATTTTCTGGTCCCCTCCCCAATCGGGTCAATGCTGAAATGTACAGCAGCTTTTCAGCTTCATCTGCTGGTTGTCTAGTTGGTGCCCCCAAAACAACGTAGTCTTTGTTGACAATTGGAGGGGAAAGCCCGGGCTCATGCGGGCATCCATCCGACTTCGGAGGGTACATCACTTTTAGTTCGGAATTTGGCCGATAGCCTTAGTCGCCTAAAGTGACGCTCTAAATATGAGTCCCGGGTGCAGAGTCTCTTCTCTGTCGCTAAGCTCTCGCCCGCGCTGTCACAGATCAAGTGTTCAGAGTCAAAGCAAATAGAGACTGTGCGCGTCCCTCGTGTAAATAACGCCAATAAGTCAGATCCAAATACAGATAATTTAGGTGTCAGACCAAATAACTTAATACAAATAATCCCAACACATGATACAAATAAACTAATAAATAAGCATGTAAAATGTGGATTGCTAAACATTAGGTCAATTTCCTCCAAATCACTTTTAGTTAATGAATTAATTAACGATTATAATATTGATCTTTTAGCTTTAACTGAAACTTGGCTTCAACAAGATGATTATGTCAGATTAAATGAGGCCACCCCACAGAGTCATGTTAACTTTCAAGCTGCCAGGAGCTCAGGCCGGGAGGTGGGGTGGCAGTAATTTCACATTCTAGTTTACTCCTGAGTCCTAAAATTAACAAAATTAATAATGAGTCTTCCTCATTTGAAAGCCTTATCCTATCAATCACCTGCCCAAACTGGAGAAACCAAAAAGCTGTTCTGTTCATAATAATCTATCGACCTCCTGGTCCTTATTCATTGTTCTTAACAGAATTCTTTGACTTCCTATCAAATTTAGTATTAGACTGGGAAAATATCGTGGTGGTTGGGGATTTCAACATTCATGTGAATGAAAATAATTGCCTCAGTAATGCCTTTAGCGCTTTATTAGACAGCATTGGTTTCACTCAAAATGTAAATGAACCAACCCACAGTCACCAGCACACTCTGGACCTGGTTCTAACTTATGGAATAGAGATTAGTGACCTTAATGTCTTCCCCCAAAACCCAATAATGTCAGATCACTTCCTAATTACCTTTCAGTTTATTCTTAAGGACTATCCAGCTCCTCAGACTAAAACTATAATGAAAAGGACAATATCTGAAAAATCTATTTTAAAGTTCAGAGAAATAATAGAACCAATATTTAATATTATGTCATGTGATCCTGTCGTTAACAGCGCCAGTCCCAGTGCTATTGATAACTCTGTTGACTCAATGGTCAACTCTCTAAAAGCTGCTCTTGATGTTGCAGCTCCACTTAAACAGAAAGTAATCAGGCCAAAACGAGCCTCCCCCTGGTACAATGAAGAACTACGTTCTCACAAACAAAGGGTAAGAAAACTAGAGAGATCATTACGCTCCCACACAGAAGAATCCCTGAAAGAATGGAAAACTTGCCTTCTGTCTTATAAGCAGGCTCTGCGTAAGGCTCAAACCAGATATTATTCAAATTTAATAGAAGTAAATAAAAATAACTCTAGATTTCTCTTCAGCACTGTAGCCAGGCTGACAAACTGTCACAGCGCAGTAGAACCCTCAATACCAGTTACTCTAAGCTGCAATGACTTCCTTCTATTCTTTAGCAGCAAAATCACAACTATTAGAGATAAACTAAATGCAATTACTCCCACTATCAGTACTGAGCAAGCCCAGACTGCAAAGCTAGTGTCCCCATACAAATCCTTCAGTAATACTAGATAGGTTCACTGCTGTTGATCAGGCAGAGATAACTTCAGTCATTATGTCCTCCAAAACATCAACTTGTATTTTAGACCCAATCCCAAGTAGACTCCTCAAAGAAATTCTCCCCTAATTATAAATCCCATTCTTAATATAATAAATACTTCACTAGAAAGCGGTTATGTCCCTCAGTCCTTCAAATATGCAGTGGTTAAACCACTTTTGAAAAAGCCTAATCTAGACCCCGACATACTGGCAAACTATAGACCTATTTCTAATCTGCCCTTTGTCTCTAAAATCCTTGAAAGAATTGTGATTAAACAGCTTTGTCGCCACCTGCAGGACAATAATTTATTTGAAGTTTTTCAGTCAGGGTTCCGTGCATACCACAGCACTGAAACTGCACTAGTTAAAGTCACAAATGATCTGTTATTAGCTGCTGATGATGGACAGGTCTCAATCCTGGTTCTGTTGGACCTCAGCGCAGCGTTTGACACCATCGACCACAACATTCTACTGCAGAGGTTAGAATGTGATGTAGGTGTCAGTGGAACCGCCCTTAGCTGGTTTAAATCCTATCTATCTGATAGGTACCAGTTTGTTAATGTAAACCAGAGATCTTCCCCATGTTCTAAAGTAACCTACGGTGTGCCGCAGGGTTCAGTACTCGGTCCAGTTCTGTTCACTCTTTATATGCTGCCCTTAGGTATGATCATCAGAAAGCATGGCATTAACTTCCACTGCTATGCAGATGACACTCAGCTGTATTTATCAATGAAACCTGATCAGACGCATCAAGTAGACAGACTTAGTGCCTGCGTGAAAGACATAAAAACTTGGATGACTCTTAATTATCTGCTCCTTAACCCTGAAAAAACCGAGGTCATTCTGCTGGGCCCTAAGCACCTGCGAGACTCCTTATCTGACCAGATAGTTTCTCTGGACAATATCACTGTAGCCCCCAGCTCTACTGTAAGAAACCTTGGGGTCCTATTTGACCAAGATCTCTCGTTCAAAGCTCATATAAATCAAGCCTGTAAAACAGCCTACTTTCATTTGCGTAACATAGCCAAAATTAGAAAAATCCTGCCCAGAGATGATGCCGAAAAACTCATCCATGCATTTGTCACATCCAGATTAGACTATTGTAACGCTCTGCTTACAGCGTGTCCTAAAAGCTCTATAAGAAGCTTTCAACTGGTTCAAAATGCAGCAGCAAGATTATTAACAGGTACTAGAAAAAGAGATCATATTTCACCAGTGTTGGAGTCTCTTCACTGGCTTCCTGTTGAGTTTAGAATCAAATTTAAAATCCTCCTCCTGACTTATAAAGCTTTAAACAATATGGCCCCATCCTACCTCAAAGATGCAATAGTAGCGTACCATCCAAACAGAGCTCTTCGTTCTCAAAATGCTGGACTATTGTTAGTCCCCAGAGTCTCTAAAAGCACAGTAGGAGGTCGAGCATTTAGCTACCAAGCTCCTATGTTATGGAACCAGCTCCCTGTTCATGTAAAAGAGGCCGACACAGTCTCTACATTTAAGACCAGGCTCAAAACGTTCCTCTTTGAAATAGCTTATGGTCAGGCCAGTTAGGAACAGAAATAAAAACCTACAGTTTTAGCTACGCTGCCCTTGGAGCAATTCTGCTGGGGAAGTATGGCAGCTTGAACACTATCCTCTGGTTCTTACTACTTTATCTATCAACAATATTTAATATTACTTCAACTGTAGTCTGTTCATTGCTGTTCACATGTTTCTCTTTCTCTCCACTTCCCCCGGGGAGTGGAGACTGTTTCAGACACTGCGGCGGCTGCTCCAGTGACGACCCCCCCACCCCCACCTGTCTGGACGATCTATGCGCCACCCGCCTGGACAGCTGGATTAGCCACACCTCGTCTGCCTGGACGAACTCCTTCTACTTTAGATGAACTGTTCCTCATCTCCTGCTGGAGGATCTCTCTACACTGGTGGACTGCTCCTCGTCCGCCTGGAGGAACTCTTTAAAGCCACCTCCCTCTTGAGTGGTTCTGGCTCCACAGTCCAAGTGGATGCGTCAGTCCTAGTTAATCTGCAGCCTGTCCGTCCGTGGGAGTAGGATCTCTCCTTCACTGTGGTTCTCCCGGAGGTTTCTACTTTTTCCCATGGGGTTTTGTAGTTTTTCCTCGCCGCGAAGGAGGGTCAAAGGACAGGGGCATTCTGGGACAGTTATCTGAACTGCTTTTACCTGTGGCCCATCGAGGCAACTGTTGTTGTGATTTTGGGCATTATAAAAAATAAATTGATTTGATTATTTTAGGCCATTATGTTACTCAGTCTGTTAATATATTCAGTTTGTTAACTATTTATTAATTTACCTTTTGTGTAACCTTTTTCTGTCATTATATCCATCAATTATCCTTATTTATCCGTGTTATAATTATCATATTTTCTATCATGTAAGTTAACCTTTCATTTATAATATAATATAATAAATATTGCGTGTATTGTTTCATATGTATTATAATTTAGTTCATAATGATAATAAAAACATATTGCAGAGCTACATACGTTAAGTATTACAATTTATGAAATGGATAATTAGCTCAAATAACGTGTTTCTTATTGCTATACTTAAAAACGACGCAAATAATTCGTAGTATTTGTTATTCTCAGTCTTTATTGTGTGCCTAGTCTCGTTTCAATCCAAGAATCACCATGTGAACGCTGTCTTTTGGCGAAAAAGCATGAATAAAGCGACAGAAACTACAAAACTTTTCTCGACGTTCACTTCCTGTTCCTTCTCGTTCCCCATTGGCTCATCGGGGACACGCTGTGCTCTGATTGGCCGTCGCTGACTCGTGCGAGGGGGCGTGCGCTCCGTACTACGTCGCTGCTCCAGTCTGTTCAGGTTCAGTGTAGAGAGAAGCAGCAGCCGCGGATACGACAACAACAACTCCGGTCTGCGAAGTGAGAGCAACCCGCGAAACGGTTCCATCTCTGGGCTTCGAAACAAGGTAAACACCGCTGAAGGCTTCCACCATTTTACCTTTTACTTTTCTCGCTTCATCTCGTTCGATTAGATGAAATTTCACTACTTATTTTACGCAACCGAGCGGCTAGCACTTTCTCCTTAGTCAAAACAGCACGACTCTTAATCTGCTAACCCGACACAAAGAACTGCTTTTTACTATGTTCCGTTTGCTTGATTAGTAAAACAAAAACAGCCCGGGGATGTTTGAACGTAGACGTATCTAAATATAAAACTGTCAAAGCGAAAAAAATTCCAGGGAGATAGTTATGGAGGTTTTCTTCGGACGTGGCAGCTCATGTTAGCGGACTAGCCTGCTTGTTAGCTCGGTGTAAACAAACCAGCAGCAGCAGCAGCATCCCGTCTGCAGTGTTCTTCGTGGCATTGTCCGTTTGTCATCGCTGCTTGTCTTTTGTTCAAGGTCAAATCTATCATTAATTGCTAGGTTCAGTTGTGCAGAAATGTTCTTTTATTTGTCTCGGGTTTGGAGCGTGAAAATTGCGACTGTCAACAACAAGGCAGTAGTTTTTTAGTGGCTCTTTCTTTGTCTCGCTGGTCGCAGATGTTGTGCGCTGTTTTACTTTGTTGATTTTGTTTTTGGAACTCGATTTCAGACGAAAGGAATGGATTTGTAGTGTTTTTGATGTCTGTGAGGCTGTGAAAGAGCTTGGGTTATTCTTACAACAACGAAAACTGAGCTGTTGTAACTTGGGCTGCACGAGTTTGGGGAAAACGTCATGAAAATCTTGCGAGTTTTGCGATAAGATTTGCGATTTTAAAAATAATAAGATTTGGTGCATGTAAACAACGGCAGAAACATTAACTCCAACATTATAATGTTAACATTATATGAACTAATTAAATCAATTCCAGAACATGTTTGTAGAGGTTTGAACTATACATACAACTACGGAAAAAAGGATACTTTGTGTCTTTGCAGAGGACATTAATTCATAAAATAGTTGCTAATTGCGCCAACTCAAATTGCGATTTCTCTTGCGTCATATTGTGCAGATCTTGTTGTAACATGTACGCTTTTGTTTTGTCAAACTTTTATGACATTTTATACGTATCTACACGTGACTTTTAGCGACAAACACGTGACTTTTAGCAACAAACATGTGACTTTTAGCGACAAACATGTGACTTTTAGAGACAAACATGTGACTTTTAGCGACAAACGCTTGACTTTTAGCAACAAACGCGTGACTTTTAGCGACAAACGCTTTTAGTGACAAAGCTTGACTTTTAGCGTCAAACGCGTGACTTTTAGCATTAAACGCGTGACTTTAAGCGGCAAACGCTTGACTTAAAGCCTCAAATACACGACCTAAAGGGAAAATATTATCTGATGTATGAAATCTGGAAAATTCAGCAGCAAGTGCTTTTGACGCTCGGAGGGAGAGGATTTTCTGATAAACATTCCTCCAAACAGCGTGAATGCAACTGAATGCAATGCCAGGTGTGTTTTTGATGACGGAACATTGTTAGAACATGGTTAAAGCTCAAAAAAGTCACTGTATAATATGTGTTGTTTAAAGTGACCAAAATTCAACTAAAAGCGACAAATACATGATTTAAAGTGACAAAAACGCATCTATAGGCGTCAAAAACCTGAGTAAAGCAACAAAAACACAACTATAAGGGTCCATGGCGCGACTACAAACAACAAGACTGTTACTACAAGCGACAGAAGCGCAACTAAAAGCGACAGAAATGCATCAAAACACGTGACTCTTTTATTAGTTTGTTTTGGTCAATTCTCCTGTTTTGAGCTTTGAACACAATCCCATTATCAAAACATAAATCGCAAATGTAATCGCAATCGCAAAACTGATCAGAAAAATGTTGACATTTTTCCTAGCTTGTTGGCGATGGCATTACTATTGAACATATTTAATCCAAAACCGCAGAGTCACTGAGCTCTCCCGTCTCTGTTGTGTTTTGCGGTTGTGTTTGTGTGCTTCAAAGCGTGAGGTCATATCATGAATATTAGATGTCCTGGGTATCAGGCCCGTGGCATATTTGTCTTGAATCCAAACTTTTCGGAGTCCAGAGCTGCCCCAAATGCCTCTCTGACATTTCTCCTGCAGCATTGTTGATATGCCACGCTTTACATTTTTCATGAGTGTTTTATAGGCCGAGCGCTGTCGTTTTAATGTAGATTTAACAGTATACAGGCGTTAGAATGAAGTGTTATTATAGGCCTATTCAATTAACTGCAGTACTATGGGACGACTTGTAGGTCTGAACAGGTTTTTAAAAATACGATTAATAAATTGTGCTTGTGCGTAGAACTGGAACTCAAGAATATTTTAGTAGTCCTCGATCAAATGATTATTTCTGTTGTACATTGAGACTTTTAAAAAACATTATCAGCGATAGAAAGGTTGAAATATCTAGACAGAGAATTTTAAGAAATAAATTGTATTATTGAGCTTCATCTTTTTTTGAGATTTTGGTTTAATGATGCCAATGTCTTTGTTACAAAAGGTCTTTTTGTGTGTGTTTTAGAGTCTGTTTGTTCCAGATAATGATTATCAAATATGACTATCATTATTTTTTAGTCATGTTTACTAGATTCATTGTTGCTCATGGCGTTATTAAACAAATCATATCCAGAAGCGATAGCCTTTGAGAAAATAATCAAATATGAACTGACAGAAATAAACTTCAAATGTATTTCATGTGCAAAGGTGTAAAATAGGTTTGTCAAAAGTATCAAGTATCCAGATACTAATCAATACTAATAATAATTATTAAATAACCCAGAATCACATAAACATTAAAGCTCTTCACTGAATACAAAGAATGGTCTTAATTTTATTATGAAATTATTATGTGTTGTATCATTTTGTGTAGTATTTTATTAAGTATTTTATGTTGATAATTGAATTCAACACAAATACTTTTTATGTTTATATCAAAGTGAATGCTATTGTCTAGAGTTGTTGTTTTTAATGGCCCAGGTTACCCTTGAGAAAGAGGTTATAAATAAATAAATCAAAAAGCCTTTTCCTGGGTCAAAATTAAGTTTAAAAGGTTAGTACAGAACTGCGTTCAAATTAAGTAGTTGTCAGGTTTTATAAATAATCCAAGACCACGGAGCGTGGATGTTTGTATTTACAAGGAACATTACAGAAATAATTGCAATTTTACTCAGCGATTGTAAATTTTTTTTTCAAATGCGGTTAATCTAGGGCTGCACAAACAATTATTTTGGTAATGGGTTAGTATAGCGATCATCCTTTCAATTAATCGATTAGTTGTTTAAAACGTGAAAGACCCTTAATTTTTACAGAATTTTACATAAAAGTGAAGCCTTTTGATGACATCCCGGTGAAGAATATTTATAGATGAAAAGTATTTTAGTAATTTTTGTCTAAATTCTGCTCTGTAGTAATAAAACCACTTCTTTCAGCTCATATAATGTTTCGGAGTCTGTGTACAGACCAGCGTGTCTTATACATTTCTGTTGCAGACTGTTGCTTTACCACAGGATCAGACCATTATTTGTGTCAGATTTACTCTCAGTGTTGCTTCTGCTGTGTCCGTGGTGAACTTATAAACAGAATGAGTTTGAAATATATAGTTCTTTGACTTTGTTGTGCCCCAGTTGTGAGCTCTTACTGGAAAAGCACACTTTTAACGTCGCTAATGACACCACAACAACAAACCAGAGCAGAGTGAATTTACCAAAGACATCGATCAAGAGGCAGACCTCGAGGAGACTGCCCTAGTACGCTGTATTTTTAGAACAAAAACTCTTTCTTCCATAATGCACACTGATGAGGGCTAGAGATGTCAAGATGAAGTCATTTTTACTTTTTACATCCTTCATGAGTTTATTTGTACATCGATAAAAGAAAGAAAAAGGTGAGTTCACAATGTCATGTTACAGGATAATTCAAAACTGACTTTTTAACCCATGTTCTAACATTGTTCCGTCATCGAAAACAAACTTGGAGTTGTATTTATCTTCATTCACGCTTCTTTGATGCCTCTGAGCCTCAAAAAGCACTTTGTTCCGAATTTCCCAGTTTTGTGATGTCAAAGGTCGCGCTCCGGGATCTTCTGAGCTGTTTTTAGGTCCATAAATCATCATCAGACATTACAGCTGTGTGCTTATGTTAGTGTGTCAGGGTTCGTTTTTCTTTTGTGTGTGTGCTCTTTTAACACTTTTTCAGGAGCGTGCACACAGATGCAACTAGAAGTGACTGAAATACGACTAAAGTGACTAAAATGTGACAAAAAGCGACAACTTAAACTGACAAAAACACAGCTAAAAGTGGAAAAAAAAAGCAACATAAAGTGACAAACGCTACTTAAAGCAACAAAAATGTGACTATAAGTGACAAACTATGCTAAAAGTGACACAAAATATATGCTAAAAGTTGCGACGCAAAATTTGACTTGCGTTTATTTTTAGAAAGTAACGCTCTTTAAACACATCGCAACGAAAATATACACAAATGCAACTATAAGTGTCTCAAATACAACTGAAGTGAGTAAAACGTGACTAAAAGTGACTTAAATGCATCTTGAACTGACAAAAACAACTGAAAGCGACAAAAGCACTACCAAAAGCAACAAAAATGCGTGACAAAAACTATGCTAAAAGTGAACAAAAACTATGCTAAAAGTGACAAAAACTATGCTATAAGTGGAGAAAATTATGCTAAAATTTGCGACATGAAATTCTACTCTACGCAACTTAAACTGACAAAAATGCAACAAAAAGTGACAAACTATGGGCAAAAATTACGCTAAAAGTTGCGACACAAAATTCTACCCTCTCCATTTTATTTTTTAGAAAGTAATGCTTTTAACTCGTTTTCAGGAGCGTGCACACAAATGCAACTAGAAGTGACTAAAATACGCCTAAAGTGATAAAAAATATGCTTAAAGTGATAAAAAATATTCTGCAAGTGAGAAAAACTGCTAAAAGTGACAAAAACGATGCTAAAAGTTGTCACACTAAATCCTACTCGCTTCATTTTATTTTTAGAAAGTACCGCTCTTTTAACACATAGCGCAACTAAAATAATGACTAACAGTGACTTAAACGCAACTTGAACCGACAAACGCAACTAAAAGTGACAAAAAATGCAATTATAAGTGACAAAAACTGTGCGAAAAGTGACAAAAACTATGCTAAAGCTATGCTAAATGATGCTAAATGTTGCGACACTGTATTCTACTCTTCTACATTTTATTTTTTTTAGAAAGTTGCGCTCTTTGAACACGTTTTCAGGGGCGTTTTCAGTCTGTGTGGCGGTGTCTACAGATAATTAGAGGTCTGCAGGAGCGGTAATCCTCTTATGGACTAAACACCGTAACCGCATTAGTTCAAGCAGAACAATATAAGCTACGTCAAGGTTGCACATGTCGCTAACATCTTTTTGGGACGGGTTTTATCCACTGCGTTTCCCGTAAAGATGCACAATAAAACACAACAGTGAAGAATCTGAAGGTATATTACAGTAATCAAGTCTGAATTTGTTTGGTCGAGGCACAGTTTCAACTTGAAGTGCTGGTTTAATCCTTGGCTAAACCTGATTTAGTAGTTTGGAGACCTAGTTTGGAGACCTAGTTTGGAACATGCTTAGTCCTTGTTTAGATCTGATTTATTCCCTAGTTTGGATCTGGTTTAGTCCTAGTTTGGATCTGGTTTCGTCCTGGTTTAGACCTAGATTAGTCCTGGTTTAGATCTAGTTTAGTCTTAGTTTAGGTCTGGTTTAGTCCTTGTTTAGGTCTAACTTAGTCCTTTTTTTTGGCGTAGTTCAATATATCAAATTTTACATACTGTGCTATTGTTTATAATAAAAAAAATAGTTGTGTTGGAAACTTTTAAATCCAGGTATAAGTCGGGGAAATTTTACTTTATTTCACAGAGGGACAGATTTTTGGTTCTGTTCTCGAGGCCAGAAATGTGTCCAATGCTTTTGAAATATGAAATTAATTTAACTCTAAACATCTGTAGAACTGAACCAGGACGAAACCAGGACGAAACCAGGACGAAACCAGGACGAAACCAATAAGAAGAGATCAAATTAGGGCTGTAGTCGACTAAAGAAATTCTTGGTCGACTAAAAACCTGCCCCATCGACCGACTAAAAGGGTGAGTGACAAAAATATATCAAAACTGTAAAGTATTTCCATTTATCTAAACCAAACTGCACTGAGAAGAACACAACTGTAGAGGAGTTAATGCAAAAACAACTATTTATACAGAAAAGTACAAGGAGACAGTGTATTTAAACATTAAGACTCCAAAATCTACAGCAAATTCACTTCATATCTTCTTATTTTTGCTGTATAAATCATTTTAGAATAATTTAATATAAATAAAATGATTTGTCGACGAATACAAATCTTGGTCGACTAAGATACCATCGACCGACTAAAGGACTAAAGTAGTGTTTCCCAACCAGGGGTACGGTGACCCCAAGGGGTACTGGAGGAATGACCAGGGAGCACTTGGAATGGTTTTAGGTTTTAAAAGAAGATGAAATGTGCTTTTATCTGTAAAAATGTGTGATTAGTTGTAAATTTAGCATCTCTTTGGAGTATCTTGGACCATGAATATAATTAAAACAATACATACAATAGTAAGAACTGACCATATTCATCTAGTAAACCCATTTATTTGCCTGAAACTCAAATTAAGGGGTGTGTGAAACAAAATTTAGGGGATACTCGAGACAGAAAAGGTTGGGAACCACTGGACTAAAGGACTACAGCCCTAGATAAAATATTTCCTATGTTTTTTTTACATTTGTCTGATAATTAAACCTCAACTAATGTGGTTAAAGACACGCGTTTCTGTTGGATTCACATCATTTTGTCTGAAATGTATGTTGTTCATGCTTTGTTAAGGCAAATTAAGGTATATTATTATAAAACTGGTACCAAAAAAATTGAATAAAATTTTTTTTAGCATTGGTAATCGCACAGAAAATTGATTGTTACATATTTAGTGCAAATTCTGTTTTTGTCTCATGTTTTACACTCCGAGTATCCCTTAATTTGAGTTTCAGGCAAATAAATGGGTTCACAAGTTGAATATAGTCTGTTCTTACTATTGTATGTATTGTTTTAATTATATTTATGGTCCAAGATACTCCAAAGAGATGCTAAACTTACAACTAATCACACATTTTTACAGATAAAGGTACATTTCATCTTCTTTTCAAACCTAAAACCTTAAAACCTGCAGGTGAAATCTTAACCCTATTATTTAGTTGCATTTAGCCGCTTGGATTTGACTTATTTTGTTGGCAGGTTTGAACTTTAAACAGAGCTATTCTTACAGCTCGGCGGCCCCTTTTCGGTCGACCACCCACTGTTTGAGAACCTTGCATTAGCCTGGTCCGGCCCTGTCGTTACTCCGCGGTCGGTAGCTAGAAATAAAAGACTTTCACTTCTCTTTTTCTAGCACCGGGCGTCTCGTTTGAAGTATTTTCGGAGCACTTGTAAGATGTGTTTTTGCATTCACTTGAAAGCAAAAACAGACAAGGCCAAGTCGTCGAGGTCCGTTTGATAATATCAGGAGTTTATCTCAAATGGTGAAGGACATTGTTTCATTTCTAACTGCAGTGTTGTTCTACTTGGAAAGGATATCTCGAGTGGCTTGTTTTTCCGTGGACAGAAGTAGGGCTACGGCAAAAAAAATATTATCATGATTTTCTTGGGGCCAGATCATGATTTTGATTTCTTCACAATTCATGTTCACTTTATGTTTGTATTTTGAATAGAGCTGCATGATTTAGGGAAAATATCGAATTGTGTTTTTTCTGACCAGTGCGATTGCAACTAGATTCGCGTTTAACAATAAGATTCTGTTCAAATTTGCATTTTAAACACAATTTTGTTTTTGCTTTTAGTCGCATTTTTGTCACATTCAGTTTGCGTTAAATATGACGAACACGACTGAACGTGACAAAAACGCAACTAAAAATGACAAAAATGTGGCTAAAAGCAACAAAAATGAGACTTAAAAACGACAAAAACGAGACTAAAAACAACAAAAACGAGACTAAAAATAACAGACGCATTAAATACGACCAACACAACTGAACGTGACGACAACGTGACTAAAAGCTGCAAAAACGCGACTAAAAGCGATAAAAATGAGGCTAAAAACAACAAAGACGTGATTAAAAACGACAGACGCGTTAAATATGACAAACACAACTGAACGAGACAAAAACGCAACTAAAAATGACAAAAATGCGGCTAAAAGCGACAAAAATGAGACTAAAACGACAAAAACGAGACTAAAAACAACAAAAACGAGACTAAAAATGACAGACGCATTAAATCGACCAACAAAACTGAGCGTGAAAAAGTGACTAAAGATGCAAAACGCGACTAAAAGCGATAAAAATGCGGCTAAAAACAACAAAGACGTGATTAAAAGCGACAGCCGTTAAATATGACAAACACAACTGAACGAGACAAAAACGCAACTAAAAATGACAAAAATGCGGCTAAAAGCGACAAAAATGAGACTAAAACGACAAAAACGAGACTAAAAACAACAAAAACGAGACTAAAAATGACAGACGCATTAAATACGACCAACAAAACTGAACGTGAAAAAAACGTGACTAAAAGATGCAAAAACGCGACTAAAAGCGATAAAAATGCGGCTAAAAACAACAAAGACATGATTAAAAACGACAGACACGTTAAATATGACAAACACAACTGAACGAGATAAAAACGCAACTAAAAATGACAAAAATGCGGCTAAAAGTGACAAATGAGGCTAAAAACAACAAAGACGTGATTGTAGCTTGTAGTCTCTTTTTTGTCGGTTTTAGTTGCGTTTTTCTTGCTTTTAGTTGCGTTTTTGTCGCTTTTACTCGTGTTTTTGTCACTTTTAGTCATGTCGTTGTCGTTTTTAGTCGTGCCTTGGTCACTTTTAGTTGCATTTTTGTCACCTTTAATCACTTTTTGTCGCTTTTAGTTGCATTTTTGTTGCTTGTAGTCAAGTTTTTGTTGCTTTTAGTTGCGTCTTTGTCACTTTTAGTCGTGTCTGTCACTTTGAGTCGCGTCCTTGTTGGTTTTAGTCACGTTTTTATCACTTTTAATCGTGTTTTGCTGCATTGAGTCACATTTGCTGTTTGTAGGTGCGTTTCTGTCACTTTTGAACACATTTTTATAGCTTTTGGTCGCGCTTTTGTCGCTTGTTTCAGAACATGTTTGTACAAATCCAAACTACGCTGTTAGCAGTTTTTATACAAATCAAAACAAGACATTTTGTTGTTTGTGGAAGAAATTATTGCACTTTAAAAATTCCAGCCTTTGTGATTTGCTAAGTGCGATTTTGTGTGGATTTGGTTTAATTGTGCAGCTCTGGCCTTTAAGAGGTAAATAAAGTCATCTGCTCAGAGGCTTCAGAGGCTAAACAACAGGAGAAAAAGTGTGTTTGAACAGACAGCTGCATTAAAGAGACAAACAGTCAATCATGATTTCACAAAAACAGCAGATTGTCACAGGGACCAGCTCAACATTCCACTTTTATCGCCCAGGCCTGGACAGAAGGGTGAATGGTGTGAATGTGGCCCTTTGCTCGGTCCGTGCGCGTGGCTCTGGGGCTCTGGTCATGTGCTGCGTTCGGACACTAGTTTTCTTTGTTGAACTCTGCTCCGTTTGACCTCAGCTTTAGAAAGTGTCTGCGCTCATATCGGGACGGGCCTCACATACAGTGTACGGCGCTGGGCTGAGTGGTTACCGTATGCTATTTTTGGCGAATCCATGGGTTTCAGAATGAAGAGAAGTGTTTAGGACAAGTCAGACAGCACATTTCACTAAAACGTAGTGAACATGATTATATTTAACATTTTACTAAACATTTTGCCCATTTGTTCCCAGTTTGACAGTTTTTGTAATGTGCTGGCAAGTTGTTTGATTGTGATTATATTTGCGATTTATGTTTTAATAATGGGATCCTGTTCAAAGTTCTAATTTGTCGCTTTTAATCGTTTTTGTCACGTTCAGTTGTCTTTGTCATATTTAAACGTAGTCATTTTTATAGTCGTGTTTTGTTCGCTTTTAGTAGTGTTTTTGTTGTTTTTAGTTGCATTTTTGAGGTTTTTAGTTGTGTTTTGTTCACTTTTAGTGTTTTTGTTGTTTTTAGTCGTGTTTTGTTCGCTTTTAGTTGTGTTTTTGTTGTTTTAGTCGTGTTTTTGTCGGTTTTATTCACGTTTTTGTTGTTTTTTAGTTATGTTTAGTTAGCGTTTTGGTTGTTATTAGTTGCGTCTTTGCCACTTTTTGTCATGTCTTTGTCACTTTTTGTCATGTCTTTGTCACTTTTAGTCACGTCTTTGTCACTTTTAGTCATGTCTTTGTCACTTTTGAGTCGCATCATGTCATCAAGCTAACTTTTTCTGGCACCTCCTGCTTAAAACCCAAAAAGTCAGAAGGATTTGTCCCCAGTTTGACAGTTTTTGTAATGTGCTGTCAAGTTGTTTGATTGTGATTATATTTGCGATTTATGTTTTAACAATGGGATTCTGTTCGAAGTTCACCTTTTAAACACGACCAGGAGAATTGTCAAAAATACTAACCTATGATGTGATCTGACTGTGTGGAATGCAGCTGTTATTGCTTCTCTGGGACAGATTTTCACACAGAAGAACTTGAAGAAATTGCTGCCATTGTCACTTTTGTTTCTGACTAAGCAGCGCAGACGTTTGCTCAGAGTCAGTGCCTTATGCTGCGCTGGAAAAACGGACTTTCATTTCTCTGACTTGGAGTTACGAAACATAGACAAGTTTAAGTCACAATATCAAATTTTAGTGTTGCGTCTAATGTGAAAGAAACATCACGGCTTCACAATTATTCATGATTACCAGTGAACTCCTCCATTCACTTTCACTCACATTGTCATTCCTCTACTGTGTGACCTGCTTTATAAACTTACTTAATGACCAGAATCAGAATCACTTTTATTCATCTCCAAGGGGAAATTCTTGTCGTTACAGACATGCAACCGACCAGGAGAAGAAATACATGTTGAAATAAGATGAAAATAAGATTAAACTTGTTAAAAATAACACATTAAATAATAACTAATCAGTATCTCAATTGCCTATTGTCGACTATAAAAAATAATCAACTGTAAAAATTGATAATCGACTAATTAACTGAACTACAGACTCTATAACACTTGTCAAAAGACCTTTTTATAAAAAAAGACTGTGACATTATTAGATCAAAATGTCAAAAAAAGAATAGATTATTGGAGTTTAGATTGAATTACAATGACTGTATCGAATTTTGCCTCTAAAATTGTGAAATTAATAATCCCAATTGAGTAACTAAACAATTTTCACATAATTAGATTGAGATTATTATATTTAGATTTAGTTTAGATTTATTTTATTTTTCTTGTAATAAAAAGAAAAACACACTGAATAAGTCAACTGAACTGCATGAATGGATACACAGAAAGACGCTGACTTAAGTAATATGTTAAAACAATTTTTTTATCAAACATTTAAAGCGCTTTAAAATTAAATAAAAAAGCAAACAAAATTACAAAACAAGAACATAAAGTTGAACCAACAAAACCTGATAAAATGAACGAGGGAAAATTGTTTACCGGTCAATTATGACAAAAAAAAGCCCATATTACTAATAAAAACCTTACTGACTCTGATATGTTCATGTTTACTGAAGTCAGAACAAACTGTGAGTCACCAAAGACCAGATAAACGGCGTGTTTTGTGGTCTGAGTGCAGAATGTACCGAGACGAGGGCGGGTCTTGTGTGTGTCATAGGTTCTAATGCTCCTGTGGTCCGCGGCTGCTGTAAAAAGAACAGGACGTGTTATTATTGGGGGCGGGACACAGGGCTCCATCGCTCTTATTCATTATGACACCACACTGGGCTGAATGTTAGCTTTAGCGGGATATTTACAGGTTCACATTAGTATTGATATTTACATGTTAGCTTTAGCGGGATATTTACAGGTTCACATTAGTATTGATATTTACATGTTAGCTTTAGCGGGATATTTACATGTTCACTTTAGTATTGATATTTACATGTTAGCTTTAGCGTGGTTATTTACATGTTCACTTTAGTATTGATATTTACATGTTAGCTTTAGCGGGATATTTACAGGTTCACATTAGTATTGATATTTACATGTTAGCTTTAGCGGGATATTTTCAGGTTCTCTTTAGTATTGTTATTTTAATGTTAGCTTTAGCGGGATATTTACAGGTTCACATTAGTATTGATATTTACATGTTAGCTTTAGCGTGGTTATTTACATGTTCACTTTAGTATTGATATTTACATGTTAGCTTTAGCGGGATATTTACAGGTTCACATTAGTATTGATATTTACATGTTAGCTTTAGCGGGATATTTACAGGTTCACATTAGTATTGATATTTACATGTTAGCTTTAGCGTGGTTATTTACATGTTCACTTTAGTATTGATATTTACATGTTAGCTTTAGCGGGATATTTACATGTTCACTTTAGTATTGATATTTACATGTTAGCTTTAGCGTGGTTATTTACAGGTTCACTTTAGTTTTGATATTTACATGTTAGCTTTAGCGTGGTTATTTACAGGTTCACTTTAGTATTGATATTTACATGTTAGCTTTAGCGGGATATTTACATGTTCACTTTAGTATTGATATTTACATGTTAGCTTTAGCGTGGTTATTTATATGTTCACTTTAGTATTGATATTTACATGTTAGCTTTAGTGGTTATTTACATGTTCACTTTAGTATTGATATTTACATGTTAGCTTTAGCGTGGTTATTTACATGTTCACTTTAGTATTGATATTTACATGTTAGCTTTAGCGTGGTTATTTACATGTTCACTTTAGTATTGATATTTACATGTTAGCTTTAGCGGGATATTTACAGGTTCACATTAGTATTGATATTTACATGTTAGCTTTAGCGGGATATTTACAGGTTCACATTAGTATTGATATTTACATGTTAGCTTTAGCGTGGTTATTTACATGTTCACTTTAGTATTGATATTTACATGTTAGCTTTAGCGGGATATTTACATGTTCACTTTAGTATTGATATTTACATGTTAGCTTTAGCGTGGTTATTTACATGTTCACTTTAGTATTGATATTTACATGTTAGCTTTAGCGTGGTTATTTACAGGTTCACATTAGTATTGATATTTACATGTTAGCTTTAGCGTGGTTATTTACAGGTTCACATTAGTATTGATATTTACATGTTAGCTTTAGCGGGATATTTACATGTTCACTTTAGTATTGATATTTACATGTTAGCTTTAGCGTGGTTATTTATATGTTCACTTTAGTATTGATATTTACATGTTAGCTTTAGCGTGGTTATTTACATGTTCACTTTAGTATTGATATTTACATGTTAGCTTTAGCGTAGTTATTTACATGTTCACTTTAGTATTGATATTTACATGTTAGCTTTAGCGTGGTTATTTACATGTTCACATTAGTATTGATATTTACATGTTAGCTTTAGCGGGATATTTACAGGTTCACATTAGTATTGATATTTACATGTTAGCTTTAGCGGGATATTTACAGGTTCACATTAGTATTGATATTTACATGTTAGCTTTAGCGTGGTTATTTACATGTTCACTTTAGTATTGATATTTACATGTTAGCTTTAGCGGGATATTTACATGTTCACTTTAGTATTGATATTTACATGTTAGCTTTAGCGTGGTTATTTACATGTTCACTTTAGTATTGATATTTACATGTTAGCTTTAGCGTGGTTATTTACATGTTCACTTTAGTATTGATATTTACATGTTAGCTTTAGCGTAGTTATTTACATGTTCACTTTAGTATTGATATTTACATGTTAGCTTTAGCGTAGTTATTTACATGTTCACTTTAGTATTGATATTTACATGTTAGCTTTAGCGTGGTTATTTACATGTTCACATTAGTATTGATATTTACATGTTAGCTTTAGCATGGTTATTTACATGTTCACTTTAGTATTGATATTTACATGTTAGCTTTAGCGTGGTTATTTACATGTTCCCATTAGCATTGATATTCACATGTTAACTCTGGCAGAGATATGTACATGTTCACATTAGTATTGATATTTAAAAGTTCAAGTTAGTATTGATATGTACATGTTTGCCTCAGCATGGATATTTACATGTTCACATTAGTATTGATATTTACATGTTAGCTTTAGCGTGGTTATTTACATGTTCCCATTAGCATTGATATTCACATGTTAACTTTGGCAGAGATATTTACATGTTCACATTAGTATTAATATTTAAAAGTTCACGTTAGTATTGATATTTACATGTTTGCCTCATCATGGATATTTAAATGTTCACATTAGTATTGTTTTTTAAAAGTTCACATTAGTATTGATACGCACATGTTAGCTTTAGCGTGGACATTTTAGTTTTATGCTGCATTCCAAGCAACTGGGAAGTCCGTTATTTCCCACTTGAAAGATACGAGCTCCAACTTTGAGTTAACTGTAAACAATTTGGCTAATGCTCACTGTAAATAACATATAATAAATAACAAATAATTCAGATTTCTCCTCTAATAGATGTTTACATGGTTTTTGTGGTGGTTGATCGCTCAGTTTCACTTCTTGTGATGATTATTGTTGCTGTAACACGTCACAGTTTGATCTCGTGTGTGTCGTGGGAGTCTCTCGCCCAGTTCCAGTTCACAGTAGGATTTACCAGTTTGAGCGGCGTTCCAGGGCAATATTCTAGTTACCAGTTACCAGTTGCCTGGAATGAACCAGTTGCATGGATATTTACATGTTAGCTTTAGCAGGATATT
The DNA here is from genome assembly GCA_019453435.1 of Rhinogobius similis. NCBI lineage: Eukaryota > Metazoa > Chordata > Actinopteri > Gobiiformes > Gobiidae > Rhinogobius > Rhinogobius similis. The sequence continues at coordinate 7,234,820 of CM033619.1, read as the reverse complement.
TACATGTTCACATTAGGACATTAGTATTGATATTTACATGTTAGCTTTAGCATTCACATTTTAGCTTGGGCATGGATAGTTACATGCTAGCTTTTTTTTTTTTTTTTGGTGCTTTACTTGCACATGCACTTTCCCAAGCACTTTACTGGGATTGTGCAACATTGTTATGGCATAACCGTATGTTTTTCTCCTGTTGAAATGGTGCAGACCCACTGACTGTCCTGATGTTGTGTGTGTTTTCTGCTTGTGAGCCCAAGACAAATTTCCCTCCAGAGACAATATAAAGTTTAACCTTAACCTTCAGCAGGGACATTTACATGTTCACATTAATGTTAATATTCAACAATCTAAGCGTTGCACTAGTTTAGATGCAGGTCTAGTTAATTGTTATTATCATGTTCAACTCCATTTTGATAAATTATTGTGACGTAGTTTGGGAACGTTTGACTTTGTGGCTGTTGTATGAAGAAGATTGAAGATCGAGATAAACTGTGGTTTGGTTATGACTTTGGACTGTTGGCTGTCGGCTCATAGTCCATTTGATATCCATTTATTATGAAGTCGGATGCATTAGTTTGGTCGGCTCCATGAGTAATCCTTCAGACATACAACACTGAACAAATACTACGAGATATTTAAAAAGCGCATTTGAGCCACTTTGTAAACAAGACAAGCAGGACAAGCAAGTCAAACAAAAGCCTGATTCATATGTCTTTATTTACTCTAAGCTTTTTAGAGCAACTGGACCCAACAGCAAACAACAAAATGTATATTCAGCAATCTACCAAACACAGGCATATAGTAGAATAATATTAAGGTTTTGGGTAACACTTTATAATAACTACACCTTAATTAGCCCTAACAAAGCATGAACGAAGACTCGAGGTGAGACACTATTCAGTTTTTTGTTTTTTGGTCAGTTTGCTCTCTCAACATATCGGCTTTCATGTGGAAACTACAAACATGTCCAATCTGATCTTTAGAAATGTTTTATTCTTCCATTCAACCCACTTCATCCATAGATTTCTCTGGGACGTTTTAACTTCAAAGCCCGCTTTCTTAAAATGCATTTTTCTCCCTCAAGACATAAAGATTAGCCTTAAAGTAGATCCTACACCAAACTGTACAATCTTGGACTCAAAAAGAATTTGACGAAACTTACAGAAGGATTTTTTGAGATCTAATTCTAAAAGAGATTTATTGAAGTTTTAAGTTTAAAAAATGAGGCGAAATTTGAATTTTTAGGACAATGTTCAGTCGAATCTAGTTTACTTAAAAACTACATTTTTTTGTAACTAATATTTGTACAAAATGAACCAAGAAATCTAAACCTGGTTCTGTCCATTTTTCAGATTTAAATGTCCCAAATATGTGTATTTATGTCCATTTTTACACATACAATGCCTTATTTCCGCATGAAAACATGACATGATGAAAAACTTTTTCTTACATTTATGTGAGTAAACTACAGGAGAAGTTTACAATTGATATCTTTAAATTATATATCTTTTCCTATTCACCTGCAGCGTCTCACCTTAATTTGTATTGATCATGTCGTTTATTAAGCATGATTCAGGATTAGAAACAACTTAATTAAGGTTAGGTTTAGGAATTAGAATTGGAGTTTGAATCATTCTTAATAAACTATTTGTTCATTATGACTTAAGTCTTTGTTCGTGCTTTACTGAGGCATAAGTGTAGTTATTATAAAGTGTTACCTGGTTTGTAATAGGTTCATATTTATAATCTACAAACATGTTATAAAAGGCGTGTATCTGTTGACTGGACTCTGACACCACAGCTGGACAGGACAAAGTCACGGTCTTATCTCTATCTCTGAGACGACAACGTGGTTTCAACATCCAGGGCGTCTGCCGCTCTCAAACCCCCAAAACAGCTCGTGTTTTCCCCCTGAATGCTGCTTTGTGCTCATTACATCAGACCTCCACGTCGGGTGAACTTTGTCCCACTTCTGATTTTCTCTGTCAAACTGTCAATAACACTTTCTTCCAGCAGTTTTTTTTTGTCGTCGTTTTGTCTTGATAAAGTCTTAAAGTGCGTATGACAGGTTTTAACAATTTTCTAATTTTGGTTTCATTTGGTGGATTAATACGTATTGTACATAGAAAATATTGTTTTACACCAGTCATGTCACGGTTTGTGGAGAAAAGTTGAAAAATCTACTTAAAATTACAGGAAGTAAAAAACTGATGTCATCAGGTTGGAGAGACTCATTCCATCCAAAGGTTACACCTAATTTACCCAAAAGAAACAACTTATTTTACACTTAAAACATTAATTCAACGAAATAAAGGCGTTCACATGTATTTTGATTCATCGGACAAAAAAATCTCAGACATTAGCCGAGCTTTTAGCCCAGTGCACAAAGTAATTTCCCAGTGTGATGTCATCATTTACAACCAGGAAGTGATATTAGAAAACTAAAAAAAAAAGGCTAAAAATGATGAAATGTGTAATTATTTTTAGCAAAACTTCAAATATATTTATTTAAAAATCGCTTACACTTCAGTTTGGAATTGTATAAATATGATCTGAAACACGTGACAAAACCGTGACCAAAAGCTCCAAAGAAACGCTAAAAAGGGACAAAAACGTGTGATTCATTACACCAAAACGTAACTAAAAGCGCATTTAAATTTGAGAAACACAACTGAACGTGACAAAAACACTACTAAAAGTGACAGAATTGTGTTTAAAATGTGAATTTGAACTGAATCCAATTAGATATTTTTCCTAAATGGTGCAGCTCTATTAAAGATAATAGAAAAATACAAAGTGAACATGAATCGAAATCATGATCTGGCCCCAAGAAAATCGTAATAATCATTTTTTACCATATCGCCCAGTCTTATAAACATTGGAAAGTTTTTCAAATCTTAAATATAATCATTTCAACTGTGTTTTAGTTAAATGAGTCGTCTGGTTTAGTCTCAGTTTAGTCCTTGTTCCATATTAAGTTCTGATTATTTTCTTGTTTGTCAATTACCAACTGTTTCGTTTCATTTTTCTTCAGACGGCTGCATTTTCAGTGTCTTTTGTGGCACGTTGTTCCCTAAATTTTTGTTGTTGTTCTGTTTAATTTCCCGTTTTCTGTCAAACTAAAGGAAATTTCTGCTTCTGATTATCAACTGTTACAAAAGGTTATTGTCACAAAAGTCATTCTCTAAATCAGAATTACTTTGATTCATCCTCTCTTTTTACAGACAACCGAATGGCACAAGAAAGCAGAGGTTCAAAATAAGATAAAATGAGACTAAATGTGATCAAAATAACAAACTAAATAAAAAATCAGTAGTGTTGCAGCTGACGATCATTCTGCCAATCGATTATTCCAGTGATTATGCGTTTGATTAATCGATTAGTTGTTAAATTGAGAAAGGCCTGTGGATGAGATTTTGCTGAATTTGACCCAACTGAAGCTAAAGTGATGCTGCTTGATGGAGGATATTTGCAAATTAGTCTTCGAAAACATTAATTTGACATGTTTCCTGTGTCATTTTGGTGTAATTCTTGCTTCAAAAAAAAAAAAAAAAAAATTTAAAAAGGCATTGGCAATATAAGTCAATTTACTGTTTCCAAAGCCCCAGAATATGAGTTATTAACAAAACTTGACACATTTTGATGAAACTTTAAAGACTTTTCCTCTGTTAGTACTCAATGTTCATATTTCATGAGTCATTTTGATTCTTGGTTTTTCTCAGCACATGGCAGGTACATAAACATTTGTAAAATATCAATAATCGATTAGTTGCGATTCATCTATGAACTTGTTTCAGCCCTAAAAATCTCATTGGAATAAAAGATAAAATAAAATAGATCTGACCCTGTAGTTCTGTACAAACAGGTTCTGAAATACACGATGCTCTACTTTTTTATCAGTTTATCAGTTCATTGACTGTTTGTCAGTTCTTCTGGTTGGGTTTGAAATGTGGACTTTGAGCAGAATCCAATATTAAAACATGAACCGCAAATCTATTTGTCAGAAAAATTGCAAGAAAGTAAGTTAAGTTTATGTATATAGCACCTTTCACAGACAAAAACATAAATATAAAACACATTTACAGTAGGATATATGCAACAATATAGTAAAATAGTTCCCTAAATTGGCTGTAATTAAAAAGCTTGAGCAAAATAGAGTTTTGAGTTTGCTTTTGAAAGAATCAAGTCTAATGAGCACAGGGAGAGCGGAAGATCGTTTTGAAAGTCAGCAGCAACATAGAGATAATTTTGCCACGCTAATTTTGTTTATCTCACCAAGGTAATTCCGTCAGCAGCCAGTAGATGGATGGGAAGACTGATGGGAAATTATGTGTGTTTTTATAGACACATTATTTTAAAGCATGAAATGCCAAAGTTTAAGAGAGTTTAAGGCGAGACACTGCAGTGTTTTTTTTTTTTTTTTATCTTTATCAGTTTGCTCTGTCAACATATTGACTTTCATGTGGAAACAACTAACATGTCCATTCTGCTCCTAAAGATGTGAAGATTTCTCTGGGACATTGTATCTTCAAAGGCCGTTTTCTTAAAATGCATTTTTCTCCCTCGAGACATAAAGATCAGCCTTAAAGTAGATCCTACACCAAACTGTACAATCTGGACTCAGCACAAAATGTACTGAAGGGATTTTTTATATCTAAGTCCAAAATGTATTTATTGAAGTTTTAAGTAAAAAATATGAGGCGACATTAGATTTTTATGACAATTTTCAGTCCAATCTAGTTTAGTTAAAAACTAAATAAAAAATTGTGTAACTATTATGTGTACAAAATGAACCAAGAAATTTAAACCTGGTTCTGTCCATTTTTCAGATTTAAATGTCCCAAATATGTGTATTTTTTGGCCATTTTTACACACAAAACGCCTTATTTCTACAGGAAAACATGACATGATGAATTACATTACATACATTTTTTTCTTACATTTATGTGACTAAACAACAGGAGAAGTTTACAATTGATATCTTTAAATTTAACATTTTTTCCTCTTCACCTGCAGCGCCTCACCTTAAAGGACAAGAACAAAACAAAAATCCAGAATATGTGTAAAGTCCTTGAGGCAGAACACTTTGTCACGTCGACTGTTACAGAAATACACTTTTACACTCCCTGGTCGTCTGGATGAGTAATTTCACGACATGTCAAACTTCCACTTTTGCCTTATGCGTCTCTTTTAAAGTCCAAAACAACTTGTCCTTTCTCGCCGTTGATATCCCTGAGTCCACAGTTCCACCTCCCTCTCTCCCTCTCCACATGTCCTTCCACCGGGCCCACAAAATAGATCGATACCATTGACTTTTGGGGCTTGTGGGGGCCTTTTCTCTTTCTCCCCGCACCGTCCGCGGCCCCAGACTCGGCGTGTTTTGTGTGGGCTGTCTGTCACCGGCCGTTGCATTGATTTTGCACTTCCACCGTGACAATAGGTGGCTTCATGGGATTGTGGAATGAGGCCCGATGTCAGTGAATGCGGCGTCGGGCGAGAGAGCGAGCTGCTGCAGTCGATCTGGGGGTGTCTGAGCGCGGGGCGGCGGCGGACCTACCATGAGGCAACAGGCCACAGTCGATAAGATCAGTCCACAGGCCACAGTCGATAAGATCCCGATCGTCACAAGGTCCTGCGACAGTATCACAATAAAAGTCTGTATCCAAATCCAAAATCCACTTTATTTATACAGCACATTTTATTCACCTTATTCTGCCCCGCCCACTTTTGCGGCTTTTTGCCACAGATACGCACTTTTGTTGTAAACGCACTTCTGTTTGACGAGAACTCCGTTAAAGCTAATGACGAACGAGGGATAAGTCTCGCCGCTAAAATGTTACATAAAGTAGGTTGATTTGTGTAAAATGTTTAATGAACACGAGCAACAACAAGTCAACAACGCACCGATTTCCTGGGCGTCTGAAAACGGCTTTTTAGTCCATATAGAACTTATTTTGTGTTGAGCTCGTCTGCTCCATGTAAACTACAACGGAAACAAGACGGCGACGCGTACGTCAACTTCCGGAATAAGGGGAATAAACAGAACTGAAACATTAAACGGCAAAACCACGAAACGAAACGAAACGAAATCCAGCTTTCCCAACAGCTGGAGGCATGATCAGAATTGCTTAGTGTCAAAGTTCAACACCGTAATCGTCCGCTGCTCTTTCCACAGACCTTTCCTGTTTTGTCGATCTACGAGGTTTGCAGGACAGTGATTGCCGTTCAATGAAATCGATCCTCAAAGGACAATAATGTGAAGACGAGGTTGTGTCCCAGGGCCGTTTGTGTCGAGATCTAATAAAATTAGCTTTCTCTTTTGTTGAGGTGACTCCACTGTTTGTAATCTTTATGGCCGCTTCTGGAGTGTAATAGGTTTTATAAGAGAAAAGGTACTAGATGTTGTGAAAAGTGCTAGAAAAGCAGCAGATGTGGGAGTCGTAGCGATTGTAAGAGCAGATGGAACGATGAAATGTAGAAATAGTAGTTTGACTAATGCCATGCACTAAATGTAAAGGTCCAGGTCTGGCTTTTATCTGTCGAGCGAAAACACATGTATCGATTGTGAAACAAACTCAGACACTGGATTCAAGAGGCTCTGGACTTTAACCCGAGGTGCTGCTTGTAGGCACGGGACGATATTTAAATTTTGTCAAGATTATCATGGTCAAAATAATTGCGATTAACGATAATATGACGATTGTTATTAAAATTGTTGACAGTTTGAAAATATGTCATATAAAGACATTACTTGCTCATTATTAATAACTTCTAACATATTTGTACTTTACAAAAACGATCTAGAGGAGAACATAAAGGGTAAGTGGCTTTTTTTCTGCACAATCTGGTGACAAAATGGCGATTATCTTTGTTGCCGATTATCACGATTAAACAAAATGTAGCACAAACGATTATTGTCTTCCCTTTTTATCACGATAAACGATATTATTGTTTATTGTCCTATCCCTAGTTGCCTGCACATAGAAGCAGAAGTTGGTAAAAATGTGTTTGTGGCTGAATGAGGCCAGTTGAGTCTAAAACTACATTCTCAAACTCTTGTTTGCTTGTTGGATTAATACTGATTTTAAAGTAGTGAATTTAAACAAATAAATGATGAAAAGATGTTTTTTACGATCTATTTTCTTTATGCTTGTTGTGTGGGGCCCCTGCAGTGCCTCTGAGGACCCTCACTGATGTAAAGCAAAATAGAAATAAAACATTTATCTAGTTTAATACCTAGATAGTTACAATAGTTACATTATCGACTTATGGTTTAAAATATTGTTAAAAGTGTTGAAAAAACAATATATTTGGGGCTCAATATTTAATGTGTATGTTTTCTTTGCACTTTGGGAAACTCTTATTTTGTAATTAATATTGCAGTTTTGGGGAATTTTCCTGCTGTCAGTGACATTAAGTCTTTTCAGTATCATTGTTAATCGTGATATTTTCTGTAACAGTATATCACACGTCAAATTTACTTATAATGACAGTAGCTAAAAGTATCGATATCGCAGTATTGTCTGACGCAATAACAATATCGCAACAAACCAAATATATATTGCAGTAACACCAAAGGTTTCCATCTGACAGAAATGTTCTGTTTTTAAAATTAAAAGATTGAAATGAATAAAATCTAGCTTTTTAGCCTCGGTTTTGTATTTGTTGGTTTTATTTTAATATAACAGACATTATTGCATCAAAAACAGGGCTGTAACAATCAGCAGAATAATCGTGAAGTCGACTATAAACAATAATGTCAGTCGTATTTTGATGACGTCGTCGTTCTCTGGACTAAACAGACTCTAAAACACAAACTTAAAGACTTTTATAACAAACACAGTGACTTTGTTAAAGAAAAATGACAAAAAACAATAGACTGTTTCTGATTTTCCTCAATTATACACTTTATTCATAAATATTCTCTCTCTAGAACCCTTCATTCACAATATTTCAACATTTATTTGATTAAAAATGTTTATTCTAAGTCTCAATCTACAACAGAAATAATCGCAGACATGTTGACGACTAAAATAATCGTTAGTTTCAGCCCCAGTCAAAAAATGTATTTAAATATCACTATAATATCTTAATAGCCGTATCGCAATCATTTCCAACATCGTGCAGCCCTCATTCGCCGTCTTTACCGAGAGCTTTTCGTTGCTGAAACTCGGTCAAAGGTCGTATGACTCAGTCCGTTTGGCCCGAAGAGGAAGTACGTCTCTTCCTCTCCGTCTCTCGCAGTGAAAGTCGGTCACTGCAGACTCTGACCTGGCGTTACCCGACCGGCCACATGTGCCACTCCTCGGGGCCGGTGCTGTTTTTAGACATCTTTTTTTCTTCTTCAAGGTTAAAGCGTCACCCCGGGGCCCCGTCGAAGCACGTCCCGGCTCTAGACGTCGACGGGGAAACGGCAGATGCTAAAGCGCCGTTTGCCCTCGGCGCGTTATGCCACGATTACAACAAGCGGTGAATAATGGAGGTTTAACGGCGGTTAATTGCGAGGTAATGGGTTGTTTTGTGCGGGCGTTATGTGCGGTAGAATGTCAGGTCGGAACGTTAAAGGCGCCGTGCAGTGATTGAGTCGTGAGTGTGAAGGTGACAAGGAAATCCCCTCTTAGTTTTGAGTCTGCGGTGTTAGCTTTTCCTCATAAAATCGTCGGTTAGATCAGTGGTTCACAACCTTGAGTGCCCCCTGAGCTTTGTCCGACACTCCAGAGCTTTAATTTTCAAACAGTGCCGGGGAACACTAGTGTGCCTTGAGGTTTTGCCAGTTGTGCCTTGAAAAAATGTCAAATTTCAGTTTACATATTGATAGTTGTTGATGGAATTGACTCATTTATCATTTAGGAGTGTCCTGAGCAGTGTCACTAACGCAAAACCATCACTATTGACAAATTTAAAGAACCAGACAGCGGCATTATTTACCATATTTTTTTAAACTAAATGATCTGGTTTGGTTTTAATTGTAGTTGGTGTGCAGCTGTGGTTTCGTTTCAACCCAAAAAGCAACCGCAACTGAAAAAAAGGTTGAAGAACACTGCTCCAGAGTGTCCAACTTTTTTCTCCCAGTGACCCCCAATTTACCCATTGATAAGTTGACAACCCCAATGTCCTTTTCCTATCTCAGATGCGACTGCCTTATTGCAAAAATATGATTATTTTGTGGTTAGTAAAGATGTTGCAGAACAGTAAGAATTAAAAATACTTTAATGAAGCAATTAACACGTCATCCCTTCATTAAAATTCACACAGTCTAGTTTGGACCTCTTTTCTAAAAAATCTTGGGGACCTCTTGAGATTATTTATTTCCCAAATTTGGGAATGACTGCTCTAGAGTACCCTTTAACTTGCGTTTTGGGCAAATAAATGGGTTTAAAAGTCACATATTGTCAATTATTACTATTATATTTTTGTTTCAGGTACATTTATAGTCCAAGATACTCCAAAAAGATGCCAAATTTACATCCAATAACACTTTTCTATTCAAATAAAAGTACATTTAATCTTCTTTTAAGATGGTAAATCCTCACGTACCCCTTGGGGTCCCTGTACCCCTGGTTGGGAAACACTGGGTTAGATAGTTCTCAGGGTGAACCACTCATTTAACTAAAATACAGTTAAGATAAATATATTTCAAATTCAAATCTTTACAAATTTTACCCCGGTTTAGCTATTTTTTTTAATTTTACTATGTTTTTAATTTGACTTCCTGGTTGTAAATGATGACATCACACTGGGAAATTACCAAGAAACATCCTGGACAGTGCACCAAAACTCATCTAATGTCACAGATTTTTTATTTGACAAAGAAAAATAAACATGAAATCCTTTATTTTGTTGAATCAGTGTTTAAAGGGTCAAAAAAGTAGTTTATTTTGTGTAAATTATGCATAACCTTTGTCTCCCAAGTGTGATGTCATCAGTTTGTTTACTTCCTTTAATTTTCAACATATTTTTAAATTTTTTATCCACAAACAGCGACCTGATTGGTGTAAAACTATAATTTATATTTACAAGAGGTATTAATACACTGAATAAAGTCAAAATTAGAAAATCATAAAAGCCTGTCATACGCACTTTAAGGCTGTGCTATTAATCCGTGTTAAAGATGAGCAGATTATCGACGAAATATCAATATCGGGATTGTTTGAATGTTATTTTAAAGATATGCCTACTCTGAAGTATTGAACAAATCGTATAATAAGACATGCTGTAAAAAGAGTTGATGGAAATTAGGGTGCATGATACTGGAAATAATTCCGATATGTCTACTAAGATCTGAGATATCGATATTATTGCGATGTTTAAATCCACTTTTTGACTAAAGCTGAAACTAACAATTGTTTTAGTTGTCAATAGTCAGCAATTATTTCTATTGTAGGTTGAGACATTGAATAAACTAATATTTTTAACCAAATGTTGAATAAATATTGTGAATGAAGCTTCTAGACAGAGAATATTTATGAATAAAATGTTTAACTGAGAACATTTTTCTTCTTTTTGCCCTTTCTCTTTAATAATGTCACTGTCTTTGTTATAAAAGTCTTTAAGTTTGTGTTTTAGAGTCTGTTTAGTCAGAAAGAACGACGACATCATCAAAACACGACTGCAATTATTGTTTATAGTCGACTTCATGATTACTCTACTAATTGTTGCTCTATTTTTGATGCAATAATGTCTTATTAAAATAAAAACAAACAAATACAAAACTGAGGCTAATTTAATTGAAAAAGCTTCATGATTTTCCCGTTTCAATCTTTTCATTTCAAACGGCGACACGTTCAGATGGGTTTGGTCTCTGTTTGTGGGTCACTCGTTCTGTTTCTTTATTGCACAGAAGAGTAAATCTGTTGCTCTCTGGTTTTCGTTGCGGCGTCACCATATTAACCACTTCCTCCACCTGTACTTTTTGCTCATTGCTGTAAATATGAGCCGTACATTCAAATGTGTGCAACCGTTAAACCTTAGTTTCGTACTGACAGACTTTCACGTGCAACCTTTAGAAACCACAGAAAAACAGGGCCATAATGATGAAGGGTGTTATAAATGCATTTCATTTACTTTTTTCTACAGTTTTGTCCTTGCGTGACACCAACCGAACTCAAGGCCAGTGCGCAATTTTGAACCTTAAATTACAAACATGTTTCAGAATTAATTAGCTGTAATAGTAATATTTTTTCGCTTGCAGTTAGGGCTGCACAATTAATCAAATCGAAATCAAGTCAAAATTGCACACAAAATGGACACAATTAGCAAATCTCAAAGTTTGCCATTTTTTAAGTGCTATAATTTCCTCCACCAATGACAAAATATCCTGTTTATTCTACATAAAAACCTCTAACCATTTATTAAAGAGAAAAAAACGCAACAAAAATAATCAAAGTGCCAAAAACAAGACTTAAAGTGAGTTAAACTTCAAATGACAAAAAATCTGAATCAAAATCAGAATCAGAAAAAGGTTCATTGCCTTTGTCAGTGAACAAAATACACAAACATAGGAACTTGCTTTGGCGGTAACATATAACAATGAATGAAATAGTAGCAAAATATATATAGGAAGGCATGCGTAAAATTAAGAATTAAATTGAATAAAATACACTTAGACTGTATACAGAAATTTTACAGTTTGCTAAACAGTAGTGCAAATGTAGCTAAATGTGACAAAAACACAGCAGAAAATGCCACCTCATTATTTAAAAAAAAAAAGTTTCTTATTCATCCATTGACTTTTTATCATATGAAGTTAGCGCTGAAAAGATGTTATGAAGCGGATTTGCTGCAGCAGTTATCGTGTTTAGATTGTAGAAATGCTCAAAACAAGTTTAGCAATGATTTAAGGACTAAAAACAGTGGAAGATTCTCTGATGAGAAAATACGTCCGAAAATCCCGGAAGTTCAGCAGGAAGTGTGTTTGACGCTCGGAAGGAGAGGATTTTCTAAAAAACATTCCTCAAAACAGTGTGAATGCAGCTGAATGCTACTCCAGGTGTGTTTTTGATGATGTAACATTGTTAGAACATGGTTTAGAGCTCAAAAACTCACAGTAGCCGAATACGTGTCCTCAGAATTAGATTTTTCTCCCAAGTCGTGCAGCCCTACTGACAGTTGCTTCCTTTTAGTTCCTCATCCAACAAAACGCCCTCTAAAATGTCACTCCATCTATTTTTTCTCACAAACAGCTGCTTGTACAATAAACGTAGTGAGTGACGCAAGTGTTGCTGCTTTTCTCCGCCGGCTGCCTCTTCTCTTAAGGCGACAGTTACGACTAAACTTCTCTTTGTTTACATTGCATTAGTGCGCTGTTATTTGCAGTTACTCCGCTTCTCGCCGCCCCTTGAGTCGTCGCCGTGGTGCCGTGGGCCGCTTTGAATGAGCCGCCCGGAGCTTTGTGGGCCACGTCGGAGGCGTTCGATTCTCCAGAGAGTTCATGTAGTGTTTTGCAAAGGGAGCGAGGGAGTGGGAATAGTGTTTGTGAGAGCATCTGCAGCAACAACACGAGACAGAGTGAACTTTGAGAAACGCAGGAGTCTCAGGCAATGTCCAGACAAATGTTTTTAGAATCCAGACATTTTTCGTATTGTTATTAGCCTTTAAACATGCTCTTGAGTGCCTTAAATTTGCCATCTCATGTTTTAAAGTGAGACACTGCAGGTGAATAATCTTGAATTTAAACTTCTCCTGTGGTTTACTCACATAAATGTAAGAAAAAAATGTATTAAATGTTTGTCATCATTTAATGTTTTCATGTAGAAATAAGGCATTTTATGTGTAAAAATGGCCAACAATACACATATTTGGGACATTTAAATCTGAAAAATGGACAGAACCAGGTTGAATTTCTTGGTTAATTTTGTATCCATAGTAGTTACAAAAAGAATTACAAAGGGGATTTTGGATTTCTTATTTAGTTTTAAGTAAACTAGATTGGACTGAAAATTGTCCTAAAAATTCAAATTGTACCTCATTGTTTATTTAAAACTTCAATAAATCAGTTTTAGAATTAGATATTAAAAACCCTTCTGTACATTTCGTCAAAATCTGGTTGAGTCCAGATTGTACAGTTTGGTGTAGGATCTACTTTAAGGCTGATCTTTATGTCTCGAGGGAGAAAAATGCATTTTAAGAAAGCGGCCTGTGAAGTTACAATGTCCCAGAGAAATCTATGGATGAAGTGGATTCAATGGAAGAATAAAACATCTTTAGGAACAGATTGGACAAGTTTGTTGTTTTCTCATGAAATCTATAGAGAGAGCAAACTGACCAAAAAACCAAAAATGGAAAAAAATGAGTATTAAAAAAGTTATTAGTTAAAGCCCGTATGAAATGACACTTTTGCGCAACACCATAGTCTTCCATCTGATAGAAATGGTTTGTTTTTAAAATGAAAACATTGAAAAGGGAAAATCATGACTAAAATCTATCTTTTTCAAACTAAATTATCCTCGGTTTTGTATTTGTTGGTTTTTATTTTAATATAACAGACATTATTGCATCAAAAACAGGGCTGTAACAATCAGTAGAATAACCGTGAAGTCGACTATAAACAATAATGTCAGTTGTATTTTGATGACGTCGTCGTTCTTTGGACTAAACAGACCCTAAAACACAAACTTAAAGACTTTTATAACAAAGACATTATTAAAGAAAAATGGAAAAAAAAAGAAGAGACCATTTCTGATTTTCCTTAGTTATACACTTTATTCATAAAGATTCTCTCTCTAGAAGTTTCATTCACAATATTTCAACATTTATTTGGCTTAAAAAGTTAGTTTATTCTAAGTCTCAATCTACAATAGAAATAATCACCAACAAGATGACGACTAAAACAATCATTAGTTTCAGCCTCAGTCAAAAAGTGTATTTAAATCTCGCAATAATATCGATATCGCAGATCATAATAACCATATCACACGTCGCAATGATTTCCAACATCGTGCAGCCGTAGCATAAACCGTGGCTACTACTTTACCATCAAAAAAGTTCTTAACAGTGTTTGAATACGAAGCAGTCATGCACCCGTACTGCGAGGATCATCTTGTTTTTCTTTTTTCTTGGGCAGAAACGCAGAAAGCCGTAGTGCTGTGGGAATGTCAGGCGGCAGCTGCAGATCTCATCGTTTACGCCGCATTAGCGCTGCACTTTTGGAACATGAGAAACACATGGACGCGCCGGGCTTTCGTGTGGTCGAACGGACAGAGAAAAGTGAACTGTTCTAAGGCTGCACAATATATCGCAAAAGTACTATTGGCCGACGCAATAACGATATCGCAAGAAAACAAAATACATCGCCGTAACACAAGTCGTCCATCGGATAGAAATGTTCTGTTTATAAAATGAAAACCTGGGAAACGTATTTTATCTGGCTTTTTTTGTCACATAAACTTTAATTTGTCATTCAAACGGTTTTGTAAAGATTGTCACTGGTCACAAATTTGAGGAATGAAGATTTGAGATTTGAATGAAAGCAAATAAAATATTTCACTGTTGTTAGTTAACACAGTCGTGAATGAATAATGCAAATGTTGTTGTAGTTGACAGACATTTCTCTTTTGTCTCTACAGACTTGTTCCAGAAACGTCTGAGCGGCCACACGACTTCAGTTTGAAGACTCAAGGTGGGTTTTTGTTTTTTTTATCTAAAGTAAAACTAATTCAAGTGAACAGAAAAGAAATGAGCTGTGGCCAGGGCTGAGTGTCTGTGAGTGCTGGAGGTTCACTCACTGGATGACTTTGATCTTTAAAGGACACAGATTCTGCTACAGCGACTTTTTTGAGCTTTAAACCCTGTTCTAACAATGTTCCATCATCAAAAACACACCTGAAGTAGCGTTCAGTTGCATTCACGCTGTTTTGAGGAATGTTGATTAGAAAATCTTCTCCCTCCGAGCGTCAAACACACTTCCTGCTGAACTTCCGGGAGTTTCTGACGTATTTTCAGATTTCAAACGTCACTTATCAGAGAATCTTCCGCTGTTTTTAGTTCTTTAGTTTGTTCTGAGCATTTCTGCCTCTAAACACGATAACTGCTGCAGCAAATCCGCACAATGACGTCTTTTCAGCCCTACTTGACTAGATTGTATATAGCGCTGGCGCCATCTGCTGACTGGATGCACTCAGTAAGCGTCATTTCATAGTGACTGATAACACAGGTCATAGAATTAGAAAAGTTTTTTTGTTTTAAAACATGAGATGGCAAATTTAAGGCGCTCAAGCACGTTTAAAGGCAAACAGCAGTATGAAAAATGCAGAATATTTTCCCTTTAAATCTATTTGTGTTTGAATGTCGTGTGCTGAGAGCTGAGGATCACTGTGCTCTGCTCACGTCACATTTATAGTTTGCCTGTCCCTCGAGTTTGAACTGATTGGGAAAAGCGAGCCTTCTGTTATGCTGCTCCCACAACTTGGAACTCTCTCCATTCTGGACTGAGGCTGTGTGAGCTGGTTTCACTGAGGTTTTTTCCACCTCATTTACAGAAACAAAGAGTGAGAATCCTGTAAAAATTGTCTGAACTTTTACAATGTAGTTCTGTTTTAATCTTTATAAATCTCGTTTAGTGTAAATGATTTTTGATGATGATGAATGATTGTGTTCTGCAGTTTTGCACTTTGGCCCAGGTCACCCTTGAGAAAGAGGTTTCAGTCTCAATTTTTGTTTTTTCTCTCCGGATTAAATAAATCTTCCACCACAAGTTCAACAAATCAAGTTTAAACATCAACTTTAACTGTTAGATTAGGGTAAATGTTATTATCATTTAAGTTAACGGTTTACCACATCTACTGTTGATACCATGCCCTCTCTGTAGCTCAAAAGTAGAATAAAAAAGCGGAGAGAAAGTGCATTTACACAAACTATTTAAATTGCGTATGACAGATTTTTAGAATTTACTAATTTTGACTTTACTCAGCGTACTAATACCTCTTGTAAATATAAATGATAGTTTTACACCAGTCAGGTCGCTATTTGTGGAGAAAAGTTAAAAAATCTGTTGAAAATTACAGGAAGTAAACAAGTTGATGACATCACACTGGGGAGACAAAGGTTATGCATAATTTACACAAAAGAAACAGCTTTTTTGACCCTTTAAACATTGATTCAACAAAATAAAGATGTTCACATGTGTTTCTTTTTGTCAAATTAACAAAATCTGTGACATTAGATGAGTTTTGGCCCAGTGTACAGTGTGGTTGCTATGGTCATTTCCTAGTGTGATGTCATACTTTACAACCAGGAAGTAAAATTAAAAATCTAAAAGAATAGCTAAATGGCGGAAAAATGTGTAAATGTTTTAGTAGAAACTGAAATATATTTATCTTAACTGCATTTTAGTTAAATGAGTAGTCCAACCTGTCAGAGGCCCTTTAAGAGATGATTGGTTTTCCTGATCGGTTTTATGCTTCAGCTTCACAACTTTCCTCTTAAACCGCTCTCCTTCGTCCACAGTCCGGTCCGATCTGTCCGCCTGTGGACTCTTTACTCCACCCGTCTTCACCAGAGCCGAGTCCAGCGTCTGAAGCTGGACGGAGGAGAGGCAAGCGGAGCCGAGGGCATGGCCTTCGTGCTGAGACATCGAACTGCCAGGGCCCCGGAGCCCACGGAGACGAAAGAGGACGAAACCGCAGCTCCCGTGAGTCCGCGGAGCAAAGGGGAGACCGCCGCCACCACCTCAGGGTCAACCGATCACCTCACCGCCGCAGAGTGCCCCTCTCGTAACGGGGTGAGTACCAGCACAGGTGTTAATCAGGGGGTTTGGTTGTTGTTGGAGAAGGTCCTGTCGTTGGATTGTGACATGTTGTGCAGCAGTAAAACCAGTTCAGCAAAAGAGAGGTTCAGGCTGAGTGAGATCAACGGCTGAGTGGATGGATCGGAGTAAAGGGGTTGTCTTTGTCAGGGGCGTAGAACCAAACATTCTATTGAGTTTGTGTATATATATATTTATTATACAAAACACAATACCCCCCCAGACTTCGGTCGTCACATGTTGAGCAAAAAGCACTTGTCTAATGGAATTAAACCATAGGAACAGTGTGTAAGATTTAGATTTAAAATGTTCATAAGCACACTCTGTGTCTGGCACATGTCCAAATCAAATGTAACTTTTACTGAGAGACATTGTTTATTTTCAATAACAATAACATTGGACACGATGGACAAGTTTTTTGTTTTTGTTTGGTTTGGTTCTCAAGCTGTTTCTCTAATCAGTCTCAACACAATGCGTCTGTCATTTGTGTTGCCAGTTTCAAAGTTGAAATGCAGTGTGTTTAAACCTGTGTTTAAGCACTCTCTGGTCTGAATGGTTTCTATAAAGCCCACAGTGCTCATGAGCCTGGGCTTCTGCTGAACATGAGCCATGGCCTGAACACAAACACAGTGTTGTTCTGATACCATTGTTTTGTATTTGATGTATTCAATACAGATACTTCAGTCTCAGGGTATTTGCTGATACCGACACCAGTCCGAAACCACATATTGGTTGAAAAACTAAGGCTACTCAATTTTGTTACAGATAAAACAGCGAAACAGTTCGTTAAAAGCAGGCAATCTCATAAAGATAATCTACAATAATAAAAGTATTCAGAATAAAACATGTATTTCACAGAGACTGAGAACTATGTGTCGATCTTCATGAGAATTTGTGCAGATTTAAACACTTTTACTTTTCACTGTCCCTTTCCAGCGCTGGTGTTGATAAAACACCAGTGCGGGCTGTAAAAGAGCTCATTATAACGCACAGAACAAAGTGGCTAAATAAACTGTGGAGACGTCGGTGCTAAAGTTCTGCTTCTGCTCCAAAAGCTCCATGAAGGCCCCACAGAGCTGGACAGCCTGTGTTTAAGCTGCTCTGGGCGTTAGCGTAGCATTAGCCGCACGCACTTGTGGTCAATGACACAAAAGAACAGTGTGTGGGAACCAGAGCCGACCTGTTTGTTCACGACCAAAACTTATTCAAAACAAGAATGAAACGGAAACTTTTAACGTTTGGTATTTGCATGTTTATATTTGAGGTTACACAAGCTCTTTTTCATGAATAAATGTTTAATCATGGGTTTACAGTTTCTCAGTAAACTATGAATAAAATGCAGGAAATGTTGAAATAATAAATAATATGAACTGATACGTGAAGAAGTTACAGCCGTTTGAGAAGAATGTATGTTTCCCAGTGAATTTATCAAGGATTAAACAAAAACATTGGACGTGACGGACAAGTGAAAGTGCTGTGTTTCAGATCACATTCTAGTGAAGTGTTAAGTTTATTTACTTTATCGATGGACACATTGGATTTGTGGATTAAAAGTAGGGCAGCACAATATTGGAAATTAGTGCGATATGGCTGTCAAGTGTGTGATACCGATATTATTGCGTTATTTTTTCCCTCATTTGCATATAGTTTTCATTTCCTTTCCAGATAAAAGGATAACAATTAAGTACAATTATACAACAATTATAGCAGCTTAGGTACAAATATTTGGAGAGACATTTGGAGTGTTAAAAGCTGGACCTGCTTTATCCATTACTCAGGCATCTTAAACATTTCTGACATTTTATTCACCTTCGTTTATGCATGAAATAGTGAAAAAAAAAAGATAAAAGAATTCAACATTCATTTGCCATTTCTGTACTTCGCAAAACGGCGCTTTTGAGGGTGAAAATGTAAGGTTTACCAGTAGGTATTATCTTTCCGATATGCATTTTGCACTCGTTATTATCGCGATAACGATATTTTTTCGACATATCGTGCAGCCCTAATTAAAAGTTATCATTATCAAATTCTAGAACATGAATGTGATAGTATACTAGAGCTGTAGTCGACTAAAGACCTGCCCTGTTGATCGATTAGTCGACTAAAAAGGGGGTGTGGCAAAAATATATCAAAACTGTAAAGTATTTCCATTTATCTAAACTCAAAAGAACTCAACTGTAGAAGAGTTCATGCAAAAAACAACAATTTATACAGAAAAGTACAAGGAGACAGTGTATTTATACGTTAAGCCTCCAAAATCTTCAGCAAACTCACTTCATAGCTTTGTGTTTTTGCAATATAAATCATTTTATAATAATTTAAAATAAATAAAATGATTAGTCGACTAAGACACCATCGACCGATTATTCGAGTAAACGGATAAAGGATTACAGCTCTATTGTAAACACATTTAATCGTTTGCCACTCTAAATGTCTGACAACTCCACACGAGAAATCCAGATGAATCCTTTCTCCTTCTTAGCTCAGTTACAAAACCATGCCCGCACCTCGTAATAATAATAATAATAATAATAATAATAATAATAATAACAACCGTAATACCAGCGTGTTGCCAGAGTTGCTCTTCACACAGTTTGATTTGCTGCGTGCTCTCAGGCTTCTCCTTTGGCGCTGCCGGCTCTTGATCGATGATTCACTCGACAGTAATTAGCGGCACATTGTCACAAGACTCGAGCCCCTGCCTTCGCGCCGCGCTCCTCGTCTCCCCCGGATATTGAATAGTAGCGTGATTTTGCAAGGTCTAAAAATAAAACGGAATATTTGTACGGCTGACGCGTTTCCTGGAAGCTTTGCCTAAAAATTACCATAAGGTGTGCTGCGTCCTTGTGGTTAGAACAACATCCATTTGGTGCTACGGTTATGGAGGATGAATTGTTATCAAATCAAAGTCTCAAATCTCACATAAAGTCATAGTAATTTGTCAAAGTTTGTAAGTGGAGCTGTAACAATAACTGACATATCGTGAAATTATATTAAAAGTCTTTCAATATTACAGTTTTAAATATTAAACTGAACAAAAAGAACAGAACATGACTAGAGAGAACAGAAAACGGGGCTGTAAAAGGCATCTTAAGAAAAAATAAGGCGTATCAAAAGTCAAATGTAGGGCTGGAACAAGTTAATTCATCAACTAATCGAATATTTAAATAGTCGTCAAGTCTTTTTAACTTGTCATGTCCCGAGTGAGAGGTTTTATACTTAGATGAAGCAGCAATTACCCAAAAAAAACACATTTTGTTGTAAGTTTACTCTAGGAAGATGTTCTTAGGCAGCATTTTTTTTTAGCTTTCTCTCTGTTAAATAATGTAAAAATCTTATATTCACTGGCCTTTTGCGATCTTGGCAACTAATCAATTACCAAAATAATCGTTGCCCAAGTCCAATTTAAACGTCCAATTTGGTCCAAAGTCTGTCAAATTCATGTCAATTATAACATCAGTCCAGTCCTTGATTGTTGGCGCAGTTTGTGTCATCAATTATTATTTTTTTTTTTCCATTTAAGTGTTTTTATATGGTTTATTTTTTATGGTGCTGCTAATTGAATATTTAAATACTCGTCAGCCAATTTGATAACAGAATAATTGTTTTTTGAACCATACACAACCTCTTAGACTCGTCATGTCCCGAAGGAGAGGTTTTATCGCTCATATGAAGCAGGAATTACCACAAAATGACACAAAAAACATGTAAAGTTAGTGTTTTTATCCATTTTGTTTTAAGTTTACTCTGCGAAAATGTCCTCAAGCAGCATTTCTTTAGCCTCCTCTCTGTTAAATAAAGCAAAAACCTTAAATTCACTGGCCATTTTGCGATGTAGGCAACTAATCGATTACCAAAATAATCGGCACAAGTCCAATTTAAACGTTTAATTTTGTCCAAAGTTTGTTCAAATGTTCAAATTCATGTCAATTATAACATCAGTGCAGTCCTTGAATGTTGGCACAGTTTGTGTCATGCTTTTTTTTTTGTAATGGCCTTTTTCCGCCTCTGTAATTATGCTCCAAAGGTATCCATTTGTTGTGTCCAAGGCAGGAGTTTTGAGGCCCAAATATATAGTTTTGAAATTGAGTGAGGGAAACAGTCTGGAGCGCTTTATTGATCTCAGTCTCATTTCTGAGCAACAGGACGGTCCCAAAACACATGGTAATGGTGGGCCACCTGGCAGCCACAGTTTCTCCAGCAGTTTGCTGTTCAGTGACTATGTTTTTTAGCCATAAATATTGCAAAAGTATGTTTTATTTAGGGCTGCAACAAGTTAATTGATAATTCATTGCTAATCGATTATAGAAATAGTCAACTAATCTAATAGGCCTAATCGTTAACGGGTCTAAACTCCAAAACATGTCACGAGCCAAGAGAATGGGTTTTACTCCTCAGACAAAGCAGGAAGCACACAGGAAATGTGTAATTTTGTGTTGCTGATGGAAATACTGTAAATATTCTCCACCGAGACGTCCTTAAATGGCTTTACGTCAGCTTTATCTGGATAAAACTGAGTAAAAATCTTAATATTCAAAGGCCTTTCACCTTCCAAACAACTTATCAATTGTCAAAAGAACAATCGACTAATCAATTATCACAGTAATTGTTAGTTGCAGCCCTAGTTTTATTCTTTTTGGATGGTTTTATTGCTCTAAAAATGCGAGTGGACTTGCATTTCCACAAACCTGACTTGTACTTGGCCTGGCAGAGCCTCCTCCTGCATAAAAATGTTGTTCAATGGACTATAATTTTCCACAGTATGGCATAAAACATATCCATCAGCTCGAAGAACGTTCAGAAGTATGATTTTAGTTTGGATTTTAATTATATAAAGACATACCATTAGCTCATTTTCCAATCCAACTCAAGTTTTGGGTGAATGTTAGAACCACTTGCATCAAACTTGTCACAAACGTTGCGTCTTGTGTAAACTTTGGCGGTTACGGTTTCACAACAGCAGCAGCAGCAGCCGGCGCGTGCTCTCAGCGCTTTGTGTCGGGACAAAGCCGCGGGCCGCCATTGTTCGACCTTTTGAAACACAATCGCGCGTGTGTGAGGTATTGTTCGTCTCTTTACCTGCAGAAACCCAACCCGCAGACGCCGCACCGGACACTCAGGGGCCTCTGTCCCAAAGGCACGCTGTCCTGACGCCCTTTCTGCATTTTTTAACACGTCTCGGTGTTGTTTTTGTCACACGTCCTGTTCGCAGTCGTTCTATCCTGTAAAGACTGAACTCTAAATGGACTCAGTGCACAATGGCACCCGGCTAGCTCAGTGTTAGCTTAGTTTTAGCTCAGAGTTAGCTCATTGTTAGCTCAGTGTTAGCGCTGTGTTAGTTCAGTGTTAGCTCAGTGTTAGCTCAGTGTTAGCTCAGTGTGAGGTCAGTGTTAGTTCAGTGTTAGCTCAGTGTTAGTTCAGTGTTAGTTCAGTGTTAGTTCAGTGTTAGCTCTGTATTAGTTCAGTGTCAGCTCAGTGTTAGCTCAGTGTTAGCTCAGTGTGAGGTCAGTGTTAGCTCAGTGTTAGCTCAGTGTTAGCTCTGTGTTAGTTCAGTGTTAGCTCTGTGTTAGCTCAGTGTTAGCTCAGTGTGAGGTCAGTGTTAGTTCATTGTTAGCTCAGTGTTAGCCCTGTGTTAGTTCAGTGCTAGCTCAGTGTCAGGTCAGTGTCAGGTCAGTGTTAGCTCAGTGTTAGCTCTGTGTTAGCTCAGTGTCAGCTCAGTGTCAGCTCAGTGTTAGCTCAGTGTGAGGTCAGTGTTAGTTCATTGTTAGCTCTGTGTTAGTTCAGTGTTAGCTCTGTGTTAGTTCAGTGTCAGGTCAGTGTTAGCTCAGTGTTACCGTCACTTCCTGACCAGTTCTATCTCTGTGACGTATTTGCAGACTCACACTAAAATTAATACATCCTTGAAAAGTCTATATGACAGGTTCCGATTTTTCTCTGATACTGACTTAGTTTGGTGAGAGGGCATCTGTGTTAAATATGTATTTAGTTTTACATCTGTGAAGTAGTTGTATGTTAAGAAAATTTGAAAAATAAAAGTTTAAAATGACAGGAAGTAGTGCTGAGTTCTAAAATGGAATCCCTCTGTGATGTCATCAAAAAGCGACGTACATTTGAAAATAAACAGACGGTTAACACTCAACTGAGACATCTTTCTGACAGTTTAAACGGTCATTCAGCAAAATAAAGTTGTTATCAGGTATAAAAATTTGTCAATTCATAACTATTGTGTAATTTATATGGATTTTGGCCCTTGTTTTCAAAATGGTTGCTATGGTAACAGTTGTGGAATCTCTAACTATGTCATATTTGCTGCTCATGTTCAACCAGGAAGTGACATTATAAACTGTATGAAAACTGTCAAACTGACAAATAGGCGAAATGTTTAGTAAAAATCTTAAATATAATCAAGTTCAGTACATTTTAGTGAATTGTGACGTCTAACCTGTCATGTAGACTTTAACATTAGCATTGAGAAACGTTAGCTTAGCCGCCCGCCGCTGTGCACTGAGCCCGATACGTACGTGACAGTTGGATGTAACCCGAACTTCCCAATTTTCTGCGCTTGACCCGGCGGCGTTTACAATGAAATCTGTTACCTGTTGTGTGTTTTTGACCTCGCCATCAGCCACGAAAATAACAGTTCTCTTGATTCGTTGATAAAAATAATCAACTAGCTTGCCTCCTCAAATTGCAGTTCATTTCAGGACCTGGAAAAATAGGCTCCGAACTGAAGGGTATTTTAAACGTTACATTGTGCAGCCCTATCCGATTACTCGAATAAAAGGGGTAAAAATGGCAAAAATATATCTAAACTATAAAGTATTTACATGTTTCTGACCCAAACTGCACTCAAAAGAACACAACTGCTCTGGAGTTCATGCTAAAACAACTATTTATACAGAAAAGCGCTATTAAACAGTGTATTTATATGTTAGACGTTAAAAGTTTGATTAAACTCATGATTCACTCCAAAATCTTCAGTTGACTCACTCACATCTTCTCATTGTTTCTGTTTTAGCCGTTCAACTATTTCTGATAAGATATTTCTGAAGATAATGTGCTAATAATGACTTGAGTTGAGTAATATTTATCTTAATTTTAAGTAAGATTTGCCGATGGAACAAGCAGTTTTTTCCTTCTAATTTCAAGGGCAGTAGCTTTTTTTTTTTTCATTTTATTTTACTCAATTCTTCCAGTTTTCTTATTTTAACTAATGATTATTTCTGTAATCGATTAGTCCAGCGATTATTCTTTAGATTGATCGATTTGTTTTTTAGAACGTGAAAGACCCCTGAACATGAAAGTTGTATTTAATTTTAGTCAAATAAAGTTGAAGTGAAGGCGTTTGATGACGTCCTGATGGAGAATATTTAAAGATGAACAAGTATTTTAATCAAAACACACAATTTACATGTTTCCTGTCCTTTTTGCACGTCTCCTGCTCTTTTTAAGTAATAAAACATCCTCTTTCTGCACAAAGAATGTTTTGGAGTCAGTGTATTGACAAGTTAACGATTATTTGATTGTTTAATTAGTTGACAACCATTTGTATAATCGATTAGTTGCGATTAATCAATTCACTTGTTGCAGTTAAAGTAAAGCAAGACATTCAATGCTTGTTCCATTGACAGACTGTCAGAATATCCTCAGATTAAGATTTTGAATGCTTATTTCAAACACCTACCTGTATTATCTTCTTTAGGATTTAATATTTATTTTATTTTAATCTAAATAAAATAATTGGTTGATTAAGACACCATTAATCGATTAAACTGCCTATGACAGGTTGGACTCATGTAACTAAAATACAGGCAAGATAAATATATTTGAAGTTTTGTTAAAAATAATTATACATTTTATCATTTCTAGCAATTTTTTCAGTTTTGTAATATCACTTCCTGGTTGTAAATGATGACATCACACTAGGAAATTACTTTGAACGCTGGGCTAAAACTCTGCTAATGTCAGAGTTTTTTTTTGTCCGACAAATAAAAATACATGTGAACACCTTTATTTTATTGAATTCATGTTTTAAGGGTAAATTAAGTGGTTTATTTTGTGTAAATTATGCAGAATCTTTGGATGGAATGAGTCTCCCCGGTGTGACGTCATCAGTTTTTACTTCCTATAATTTTAAACAGCCAACTTTTCTCCACAAACCGTGACTTGATTGGTGTAATACTATAATTTTTATGTACAACAGGTGTTAATAAACCAAATAAAATCAAAATTAGAAAATCGTTCAAACCTGTCATGTGCACTTTAATGGATCACAGCTCTATTTACAGCCGTTCTCGTGCAAACCTGCTTGTCGTTGTGATCGTCCCTCTGGAGATGCTCTGTTCTGTGTCTGTGTTTTTACCCGGGAACTCGAGCAAACAGCACAGGGCCTGTTCCTCTTGGATACACTTCATTAGATTAACAAAGATGCCTTTAAATCCCAGACCACTTAAAACCGTCCCGGAGGTGGATTCCTGAATGTGCAATGTGTCTTTGAGCCACAATTGAGTTACTTTTACAGAACACTTAATTCAGTTTGAGTAACGAGAGCTGTGCGACGACGTATTAGTGGATTCTGTGATTGTGTAAGCTCAGTACCACCTCAGTGTTTAGGAAATGACAATAGACCCTTTAAAAGTCTGTAAACGAAAACATGTTAAATTCAGAGGCAAAAGTGAAGTGCAGCATAATGTGATTTCACTGGGGAAACTGGGATTAACCTCAGAATATCACAAAATATGAAACATTGATGATTTTGGAAAATGAAAACCACTCAGACACATGTGAGTGACATCAGAGCTGCTTTAAACACATTTATTATTGTGTTTTACATTATGTTTTAGGAAATGATGATAAACCCTTTGCATTTTTGATGAAGGAAAAATCCAGATTTATGGGTTTTACTGGAAAAATACTCACAGAAATGTTGAGCCCACCATCATTTTTCATTTTATCTAGAAATATATTAGATACTGTTACATAAAATAGATTCTTTTGAAGCGAAAATACAATTTTAAGGCTAAAAAATTGTATTTTGTCCATTGTTTGTTATAGAAAAGCAAACTAACTGACATTTCTACTCTGGAAATTCAAATGTGTTGCTTTTTTTCCCAACACAAACACTTAAAACCAGTAGAATTTAGATCTAATGTGAGACAATCATTGAAACAGTTGCCTCCAGTCACCTCCATTCTGGTATTTTGATGACGTCACATTTTAAAGGGTCGATATATTAACGTCAAAAGAAAGTTGAAGTCTGTTAACTGCTTTTAGAGTGTTCTTCATCCAAATACCCGAGGGGCCCATTTTATCACTTGTCACTGGGATTATGAGATGCATTAAAGCAAAACATGACTCAGGTCACATTCACACTTTGGGGCCGGTCAGTGCACTTAGGGTCATTATCGGTTCATGCCAGACACGTGCAGTGCAGAAAAAAAAAAAAATTCTAGAGGAGTTAAAATGTCTTGATTTCAGAATATTCATCTTAATTTTAGACGTTTTGAGATTAATTAAAGGACACATATTCTGCTACAGTGACTTTTTTGAGCTTTAAATCCTGTTCTAACAATGTTCCATCATCAAAAACACACCTGGAGTAGCATTCAGCTGCATTCACGCTGTTTTGAGGAATGTTTATTAGAAAATCCTCTCCCTCTGAGCGTCAAACACACGTCCTGCTGAACTTCCGGGATTTTCTGACATATTTTCAGACTTCATACGTCATTTATCAGAGAATCTTCAGCTGTTTTTAAGTCCTTAAATCATCACTAAATTTGTTCTGAGCATTTCTGCCTCTAAACACGATAACTGCTGCAGCAAATCCGCACCATGACGTGAGCGCTAACTTTACTAGATTGTACATTGTGCTGACGCCGTTTTTTTTTTTTTTTGTTTTAACACATGAGATGGCAAATTTAAGGCACTCAAGAGCACGTTTAAAGGCTAACAGCAATATGAAAAATGCAGAATAGTTTTCCTTTTAATGAAAACAACGTTGCACACCCGTTAGCTTCTTTCCAAACTTTCCAGTGTCGTGTAACTCATTTGAAAAGCAGCTTTAGAGCAAAATACACTAAAACTCACCTAAACTAACTCCACGCTGAAGACAGAGGCGTGTGGGATTTTAAGCCTCAATTAGTTTGTCCAGGAGGTCTGCAGGGCAAGTTCGTTTTGTAAATACCCACGATTTATTAAAATGACAAATAAATTATAAAGAAATGGCAAGCTATAAATGTGTGAAACTTATAATGAGCTTAATAGATGAGTTTAATTATTATTACTACACTCTCGGGCGGGACAATTATTATTATTAGTTATTGCAGACCTGGGCAGGACATCATTGCTGCGTCTCAATTGTCCCCATGCGGTTGTCATAGTAACCATTCTAACACACCATAACAAATACTTGTGCGTGAAAAACAAAGGAAATTCCTGCTGAAGTTGAACAGTTGCCAGTTTGAATTAGCGGCCCTCGCGTCCTCCGTTTGTGAAGTGTCTGTTTAATCCCGATGTTTGCACATCTGGACCGTTCCGTGTAAACGCCGCCGCTGCTGGCGGCTGCTGCTGCTATTATTTTGATAAGGTCCCACCGCGCGGCGTTTTATAAATAGCCGCGCCTTGGAGTTAATGCACTCCTCTCAAAAGGTCAAAGCGACGAGCGCAGGAGTCGTTTTACTCACCGCCTTAACACCGTCTCGCGTGTAATCTTCTGTTTTCAAAAGTCTTAACCTCGAAAACACATCTAGAAGTCAGGAAATAGTCGTGTATTTTTATTTTATTAGAGTTTATGTAGTGCCTGGCGATGTGGCAAAAAATTATGATCACGATTTTCTTGGGGCCAGATCATGATTTTGATTTAATTCATGTTCACTTTGTGTTTAATAGAGCGGCAACATTTAGGAAAAATATCTAATTGTGATTTTTCTGACCAGTGCGATTGCGATTTATGTTTTAATAATTGGATTCTGTTCAAATTCACATTTTAAACACAATTTAGTCGCTTTTAGTCACGTTTTTGTCACATTCAGTTGTGTTTGTCGTGTTTAACCGCGTCTTTGTTACTTTGAGTCGTGTTTTGATGCTTTGTTTGTTGTTTGTAGGTGCGCTTTTAAACGCATTTTTATCGCTTTTGTCGCTTGTTTCAGAACATGTTTGTACAAATCCAAACTACAGTGTTGGCAGTTTTTATTCAAATCAAAGCAAGACATTTTGTTGCTTGTGGAAGAAATGATTGCACTTCAGTTCATTTGGTTTAATTGTGCAGCTCTGGCCTTTAAGAGGTAAATAAAGTCATCTGCTCAGAGGCTTCAGAGGCTAAACAACAGGAGAAAAACAGAGAGCTGCATTAAAGACACAAACAGTCAATCACGATACAACGATTTCACAAAAATATCAGATTGTCACAGGGACCAGCTCAACATTCGAATTTCACATTTCAAACGTAGTGAACATGATTATATTTAAAGGTCCCATAACATGCAAAATCGACTTTTCAGAGGTTTTAACCTTCCTACAGTGCTATTTGGGCCTCGTATGTGTGCCCAAAGTGTTTTTTTGATTGAATCCCGCATGTTTTCGCTAGAGAACTGTCTTTTCCGTCCCCCTCGGCTGAGCAGGCAGACGGGGGCTCCTCACAAGGATGACACGCTTCACAAGGATGACGCGGTGTTTAAGCCACGCCTCCGGGAAGCGCGCAGCCGCAGAATAAAAACAGCTTATGCTAATGCTACACAGTAATTACACGGTGGATCGACAGATCGAAGAGTTAGCTTGTTATTTACCAAGCGGCAACGTCCGTCGTCGAGAGCCCTGGAGCACGTCAAACTCCAGGTCAGATCCAGGGCGTAGGACTCAGCACGACGCACCGTCAGGGACGGATAAAAGGTTTATTCCGTGTTTGTGTATCGCTGTGTACCGGAGCACACGGCGCATGCGCACTATCTCCGCTCTAGGCTTCGGCACGAGTTGGGCGGGGGAGGCGCGCGAGTTGGGCGGGGGAGGCAGCCTGCTCTCTGTTCAGGGGGGTCAGATCTCAGAGTGAGCCGTTTGCTTTTACAAGGAGGGGGGCCAGTCCAAGAAATGGGTGTTTTTTGGAAACTGTTATGTTATGGATATTGCACAACGCAAAATTTTATCAACAAAGCCCTTAGAATAGACTGTGTAAAGGGCAAAATAGCAGAATATGGGACCTTTAAGATTTTACTAAACATTTTGACAGTTTTTGTGAAGCACTTCCTGGTTGAACATGAGCAGCAAATATGACGTAGTTAGAGTTAATTCCACTACTGTTACCTAGCAACCATTTTGAAAACAAAGGCCAAAATATACAAAAATGACTATGATTTGATAAATAATAACACTGGTAACCACTTTATTTTGTTAAACTACTGTTTAAACATTAAAACAATGTGTCAGTCGTCTGTAAATTACCTCTTTATTTATACTGTACGTCGCTTTTTGATGACATCACAGAGGGATTCTGTTTCATAACTCAGCACTACTTCCTGTAATTTCAAACTTTTATTTTTCAAAATTTCCTCACAAACTGCACCTTCATGGCTGCAAAACTATGATAAATATTTACCACAGGTGCCCTCCCGCCAAACTACGTCATAATTAGAAAAACACGTCAACCTTCGTATAGACTTTAATCTCAACTCTGCTAATCTATCTATCTTTTTTTCCGTGTCCAGACTCTCGTTTTCTGTTTTCTCTCCATGTGGCTGTCGTCCCCCGAGGAGCGTTGTGCAAGCGTTAGTCACACGTTCTTCCCCTCCGTCCAAAAATGTGCTGAGGTCACACTGTCCAGGGGTTATCCCGCCCCCCCGGCCCCCGTCCGCTCCCCTGATTGGTCCGTCCCGGCTGCTCCGCGCTCCCATTGGCTCGCGGCGGTTTCCTGGGGCCCGCCCTCTGCCACGCTGCATGTGACTCTTGTTTACGTTCTGCCCAAAGCTGCAGCTCTTTCACAGGAACGCTGACATTATTGCCTCTGTCTCTTATCTTTATTTTTCTACGTCTCGCTCTCTCATTCTTTCTCTTTCTCACTGTCTTTCTCTCTCTCTTTACCTTATTCTCTCTTTGTTAAACTCTCTTTTTTATCTTCCTCTAACTCGTGCTTTTTCACTCTCTATTTTCCTCCCTCTCTTTTCGCTCTCGTTCTCTCTCTCTGTCTTTCTCTCTCTTTACCTCCCAATTTTCTCTTTCTCTAAGCCTTTCTCTTTTTTCCTCTTCCTCTCTCTTTCACTCTTTCTGTCTTACTCTCTCTGTGTGTCTCTTTTACTCTCTTTCTCTCTCTTTTCCTCCCTTTTTTCTCTTTCTCTCTTTGTTAAAGTCTTTTTTATATTTCTCTCTGTCTCTCTCTTTTTCACTCTCTACTTTTCTCCTTCTCTTTTCTCTCGTTCTCTCTCTTTCACGCTTTCTCTAACTTTCTGTCTATCTCTCTCTTTTGCTCTCTTCCCTTTCTCTAAGCCTTTGTCTCTTTTTTCCTCTTCCTCTCTCTTTCACTCTTTCTCTTTCTTACTCTATGTGTCTCTTTTGCTCTCTTTTAATCTTTCTTTTTTCTCTCTTTTGCCCTTTCTCCTCTTTCTCTTTTGTCTCTCTGTAATCCTCTCTTTTTCTCTCTCTGTGTCTTTCTTGTTCTCTCTTTCACCACTTTATTTTTTCTCTCCTTTTCATTTTCTCTCTTTTGCTCTTTATCTTCCCTTTTCTCTTTCTTTCGCTATCTTTTTTCTGTCTTTAGAAATTCTCTTTTCTTTCTTTTTTCTCTTTCTCTCACTTTCTGTCTCTTTTTCTTTCTCTGTCCCTCTCTCTCTCTGTCTCCCTCTCCCCCTCTCTCTCTCTGTTTCTCTCTCTGTCCCTCTCTCTCCGCCTCTCTCGCTCTCTCTCCCTCTGTCCCTCTCTCCATCCCTCTCTCTCTGTCTGTCTGTCTCTCTCTCCCTCTCTGCCCCCCCCCTCTCTCTTCTTTTAGATACTCTCTCTGACTGCAGGGCGCTGTGAGGTTAATTACACATTGATGAGCACACACTTGTACTCATGCCGTGTGCAGTGGTTTGTTTGGGTTCACACAGGACGTCCTAATGGGCCCACGGGGAACAGTCGTGTGTTCTGGAGGACACTGGCCTCATGGGACCTGAAGAAAGTGAGAGCTCGTTTAATCTTGAACAGACGGGGTTCCAATGGGATTTCCAGTTTTTCTTAGGTTCCATGAATCAGCCAAGTCTGCCACATCCAGCCGGTCGGATGAGCCTGGAGCGACGGCTGAGGGTTTGGACTCCTACAAACACATTCTGAATGATGTGATGTTAGTTTACAAGTTGTCTTTTCTCAAATAGATCTGTCATGATAATTCATTACTGCATCGACTAATTGAGGGCCAAATCAGGCCCTCCAAGGGACATGATCCAGCCCTTGACCCGTCTTCTAAAAACACCAGGTTTAGTCCTGGTTTAGACCTGGTTTAGTTCTTGTTTAGTCCTGGTTTAGACCTGGTTTAGTCTTGATTTAGACCTGGTTTAGTCCTGGTTTAGATCTACTTTAGTCTTGGTTTAGACCTGGTTTAGTTCTTGTTTAGTCCTGGTTTAGACCTGGTTTAGTCTTGATTTAGACCTGGTTTAGATTTACTTTAGTCCTGATTTAGTCTTGGTTTAGACCTGGTTTAGTCCTGGTTTAATCTTGGTTTAGTCCTGGTTTAGTCTTGATTTAGACCTGGTTTAGTCCAAATGCTCTGACAACATCAAAATAGTGGATTTATCTCAGTATTTATGAAATAATATTAATCTTACACGGTTTATTTAACTTTGATTTCACGTTGTGGAGAAAACAAAGAACTTATTTCCTCAGATGGAAAATAATCTCTACAACAGTGCGTCAAAACAGCTTTTATAAGAGCCTTCATTCAGTCTGTTGTGGACAGATAAAAGATCACGATGCTGCTCTGTGTTTACAGCGTAATAAAAAAATACAAAAGAACACACGGCGCACCCAGTTAATGATAACTGACCAAAGGGCTCCAACAATCAGTTAAAACTCATTACTGGTCTGTTTTCTTCATTCGTTGCGCTGCTCTTGTTTACATCAGTTGGTTCCTCTGGGGTTTCCTGGCTTCGGATGTGAGCCCAATCTGCAGGCTACGGAGATCGCGTGTGTACGGGTGACCGAAAGCAAAAAAAAAACGTGACCAAAAATGACTAAAACGCAGCTAAAAATGACTAAAACGCAACCAAAAGCAATAATAAAGAGACTAGAGCAACAAAAAACACAACTAAAAGCATCAAAGTGACTAAAAACGTCAGAAAAGTGACTATGAGCGTCAATACAGTGACTAAAAGCGTCAATACAGCGACTAAAAGTGACAAAAAACACAACTAAAAGTGACAAAAGCAACAATAAGGAGACTAACAGGACAAAAAACGCAACTAAAAGCAACAAAAAACGACTAAAAACAACAGAAATCACAAAATGTGACTAAAAGCGACAAGCACACAACTAAAACAGACAAACATGACTAAAAGCGTCACTACAGCGACTAAAAGTGACAAAAAACGCAGCTAAAAGTGACAAAAAAGCGACAATAAAGCGTCAATAAAGCGACCAAATGCAACTAAAAGTGACAAAAATGCGACTAACGCACAACTAAAACTGACAAATGCGACTAAGTTTTGTGCAGCGATTGTTCTGCTGGATTTATTATTTACATTTTATCTCAGACACAAGTGGGGGTTAAGGAGCCGCATTATGTTGGTAACTCTGTTGATAACTCTATTATCGTCACCTAACATATTTCTACCAATTCCTCCATTTTCAAAACAGAATTAATCGTTTTTCATTTGTGATGTTGCGGTTTGTGAAGAAATTTAGACAAATACATTTTAAAACAAGAAATAGTGCTGAGTTCTAAAGGAGAATCCCTCTGTGATGTCATCAAAGAGCGACGAACACATCTTTCTGACAGTTTAAACAACCATTTGACAAAGTAAAGCTGTTATCAGGTATTACTATTTCTCAAATCATAACAATTGTGTAATTTATATGGATTTTGGTCCTTATTTTCAAAATGGTTGCTATGGTAACAGTTGTGGCATTACCTTTAAGTATTGTCATATTTGCGGCTCATGTTTAAACTTTACAAAAATAGTCAAACTGGGGACAAACCGTTTAGTAAAATCTTAAATATGATACGATCATGTGCACTATGTTTTTCTTCAGTGTTGCAGGTAATAAATCTTTGCTGGAAACATGTTTTTGTTTTCCTTGAGACCTTTTCTGCAAAATTACGCAACAGATTGAAGTATTTTTGAACACGTGGCTCCAGAATATCAGAACCAGACTGTTCAAACCTCCACACAGCACGTCAGAACTGGGACTAAACTCAGTCCTAAACCAGGACTAGAATGGGATCAAACCAGGACCAAACCAGGATCGGACCAGGACCAGACCATGATCAGACCAGGACCCCACACGAGACCAAAACCGGGCCTAAACTGGGACTATACCAGGTCTAAACTGGGCCCAAAAAGGAAACGGGGCCCAAATCAGGACCAGATGAGGATTAAACTGGCCCAAACCAGGACCAAACCAGGATTAAACTGGCCCAAACCAGGACCAAACCAGGACTTAACTGGACCCAAACCTGAAGCAAACTAGGGCCTAAACCGGGACCCAACCTGGACCAAACCGGGGCCCAAACCATGACTAAACTGGGCCCTAAAAAGTACTAAACTGGGCCCAAACCAGTTCCAAACGAGGTTTAAACTTGGCCCCAACTAGGACTAAACCAGGGCCTAAACCAGGACCAAACCAGAACTACACCAGGGCCCAAACCAGGGCCCAAACCAGGGCCTAAACCAGGACCAAACCAGGACCAAACCAGGACTAAACCAGGGGCCAAACCAGGACAAAACCAGGGACCAAACCAGGACCAAACCAGTACTAAACCAGGGCCCAGACCGGGCTCACAGGTGACGCCGGCTGAGCCTTTTGGGTTGACTGGAGTGTGGTTTCTGTTGACAGGATCAGATCTGTCACTGTCCACACCTCGACCTCACTCCCGCTGTAACCTGAGTCCAGCACAGGACGGCCCGCGCTCACGTGCAGCGCTCCAGTCCCATCAGGGAACAGGCTTTTAGTCTTATTTTAATTAAAAACGGAACAGAACAAGACCAGAGAGAGAAAAAATAAAATTGCTACAAAAGCCATCCTAATAACGATGAATACATATTTAGTTCCGAGTAAATGTCCCACCTGCTAAATTTAACACTTGGATTTCACTTTATTTTACATTTTAGTTTCGGAATCTACGTCCTAAAACGGAATAAATATGCAGTGTTTCCCGTCAAACAGTCTACGGGCCACAAAAATCTTTTAAAAGAAACATAAAAACGTGAACAAAAGCTACAAAAATACTTTTTGACCTAAAAGCGACTAAATGTGACTATATTCTACAAAAACTATGTCAAAGGTGACAGAAACTCTACTTAAAGCAACAAGAACCTGACAAAAAGTGACAAAAACATTCTGAAACACATGATTCTTTGTCAGCAATCCCAATACTGGTCAGAAAAATTGAACATTTAAATTTTTTTCCAAATTGCACCGCTCTAAACCCCAATGGCATCACAATCATATCAAAGTATTTGCGTTACTGCCCGAATGTAGCCCCAGGACATAGCTCTGGACCACGGCCCACCTTTCCAGGAGCGCTGGCCCACTCTACGCCCCTCATCGCGTTTCAAATTGTAGAATGTGTTGACGTCCTTCTCTCAGACTTGTTCCATGTGGAGTTATCCAAAACAAGAGGAAAGGATCGCTTACGTCGATGAAAATACTCGTTATTTCACTGTTTTACCTCAAAGTCTGCTCATTATGAACAGCCGTGTCTCACCTGCCTCTCAGTTCAACACCTCAGGATTAAAGTATGAAGCACTGGGCTGCACAATGTCGAAAAAATATCGTTATCGCAATATGCAGATCACAAAGATGGGCGGTAATTTCTAATGGTTAAATGTAGGGCTGGGCGATACGGTGATAAAAATTGAATGTTGAGCTCGTCCCTGTGACAATCTGCTGTTTTTGTGAAATCATGATTCACTGTTTGCGTCTTTAATGCAGCTGTCTGTTCAAACACACTTTTCTCCTGATGTTTAGCCTCTGTAGTCTGAGCAGATGACTTTATTTACCTCTTATAGACCAGGGCTGCACAATTCAACAAAATTGACACAAAAAGTAGAAAAAGCACGACCAAAAGCGATAAAAATGCGCTCAAAAGCAACAAAAACTCGCCAACAAACAAGAAACGCAACTCAATGCACCAAAGCGTGACAAAAAACAACAAAGACGCGTTTAAATATGACAAACTGAACATGAAAAAAGATAAAAAAGAACAAACAGTTTTTTGTCACTGAAGCACGACTAAAAGAGACAAAAAAGCGTCTAAAAACGACCAAATTCGACTATACGCTACAAAAACTATATCAAAGGTGACAGAGACTCTACTTAAAGCAACAAGAACCTGACAAAAAGTGACGAAAACATTCTGAAACACATGATTATTTGTCAGCAATCTTAATACTGGTCAGAAAAATTGCAACTCAACATTTTTTCCAAATTGCACCGCTCTAAACCCCAATGGCATCACAATCATATCAAAGTATTTGCGTTACTGCCCGAATGTAGCCCCAGGACATAGCTCTGGACCACGGCCCGCCTTTCCAGGAGCGCTGGCCCACTTTACGCCCCTCATCGCGTTTCAAATTGTAGAATGTGTTGACGTCCTTCTCTCAGACGTATTCCATGTGGAGTTATCCAAAACAAGAGGAAAGGATTGTTTAAGTCGACGAGAATACTCGTTATTTCACTGTTTTATCACTAAATCTGCTCATTATCAACAGCCGTGTCTCACCTGCCTCTCAGTTCAACACTTCAGGATTAAAGCGTGAGGGACTGGGCTGCACAATGTCAAAAAAATATCGTTATCACACTTAAAGATGGGTGATCATTTCTAATGGTTAAATGCATTAATGTTGCGTTTGTTGTGCGCCCGAGTTTGTTTTTACGTTACTTTTTTACAATAATTTGCTGTTTTTACTGTTTTACAGACTCAAATGTTCACCCCAAAGCGCTGTTTTGCCGAGTGTTTTTTGTAGGTATGCACGTTTTCATTTTTTTCTTTAACTGATCGTTGGAGCCCTTCGCGGTCAATAATCGTTAACCGGTTGTGTTAATCACAGTGCTTTTTTTTTTGTAGTTCTTTAAATAAAGAGTAGCATGAAACACTTAAGTAGTTTGTTTGTTCTTCATCAAAAACACACCTGGAGTAGCATTCAGTTGCATTCACGCTGTTTTGAATATTGTTTATTAGAAAATCCTCCCCCTCTGAGTGTCAAACACACTTCCTGTTGAACTTCCGCAATTTTCGGACGTATTTTCTACGTCACTTATCGGAGAATCTTCCACTGTTTTTAGTCCTTAAATCGTCACTAAACTTGTTCTGAGCATTTCTGCCTCTAAACACTATCACTTCTACTGCTAACTCGCATCATAAGTTTGCGCTGAAAAGAAGTTAACTAGATCATATATTGCGCTGGCACCATCTGCTGGCTGGAGGCACTCAGTAAGTGTCATTTCGTAGTGACTGATAACGAAGGTCATAGATTGAATAAGAAACTCTTTTTTTTGTTTAAAACATGAGATGGAAAATTTAAGGCACTCAAGAGCAGGTTTAAAGCCTAATAATATGAAAAATTCAGAAATTAAAGTTTCCAATTGGTGCAAAGAAAAGATACATACTATAAATATAGAGCCCTAAGAATATGATTCCTGCTTTCATATATTGAAGGATAAGTCGATATAGTAATTATCTGAAATGTACAACCCACAGTTTTAGCCACGACTCACGGTTTTCGCCACCGTCAGAAGTCTTTCACAGACGGACAAAGTGGTACGATTGTGAATGATGCACGCCGTGTCCCGCGCTGAAGGTACAGTGTGTGGGAAACTGGCAGCTCGCACAGATTTTTCATGTTGTTGCCAAAGGCTTCAGCTGCTGCTGTTTGTGTCCGCGGCGTCAGACTGAAGTCTACGAGCAGCTGACGCTCCCAGAAGACACGCTTCAAATGACATCACATCTCTACTGTATTTATAATATTCTATTTATCATCTTCATTTCATTCAAAGCAAATTTAAATAGTTTAGTAAAGCATGTGCAATGTGAATGAACATAAACAGTCAAAATTGTCCAATAGTTTAATATTTTTGAGTTTTTGTCATTCTGTCTACAGTAGGATTCACCTTATTCTGCCCTGCCCACTTTTGCCTCTTTTTGCCAGATACTCACTTTTGTAGGACTGTAACGATATGCAAATCTCACGATACGATATTATCTTTGTTTGAATCTCATGATACGTTTGTGATATCATGGAGAAGCTCACGATGTTGTAGAAGAGCTCAAAATTATATATCCATGTTCAAAATAAGAAGACTGACCATGTAATCTGCTCCTGCCATTGATTATTATTATTATTAGGCCTTTATTGTCGTATTTTAGAACCAAAATAAAATAAATGATGGCAACTCTAAGGTGCAATTTTCAAGTTATGTCAGAACAACAATAATGTATGTATTCTGTGATGTACCTTGTTATTTATTATAAATAATATTAATCATTTTAGTCAATAATGCTTTAAACGCAGCAGGCTAAACCAATGTTTTTTTCACGTAGACAGGCCTTTTTTCATATCGTAACATGACAACGACGATATTGTGACAATTTTACTATCACAGTATCATAAAATCGCCATCATCGTTACATGTTTACTGTTGTAAACGCACTTCCGTTTGACAAGAACTCTGTTAAAGCTAAAGGCGAACAAGGGAAAAGTCTTTCACTAAAACATTATATAAAGTAGATTGATTTGTCTAAAATGTTTAATGAACACGAGCAAAAACAAGTCAACAATGCACCGATTTCCTGAGGCCTGAAAACGTCTTTTTAGTCCATGTAGAACTTATTTTCTGTTGAGCTCGTCTGCCCCGTGTGAACTACAACGGAAAAAGATGACAGCACCCACGACAACTTCAGGAATAAAGTGAATACAGGCTGCAACATTAATAATAATCACAATAGGGCTGCACAATAGATCAAAAGTTTTCGTTATCGCACTTGTTATTATCGCAATATACAGATTGCATAGATGCACGGTTAAATGCATTCATCTTGTGTTTCTTGTTCGAGCTTGTTTTTACTTTTGACCGATCAGACTCAAATGTTCATCCCCAAAAGCGCCGTTTTGCAAAGTACAGACATGATAAGTTAATGTAGTGTTTTTTAAACCTCTTGCTTCAAAATCCTGATAACTTTTTTCATTATTTCACACAAACATAAATGAAGTCGAATAAAATGTTTAAAACGCCTCAGTGATGTATTTTTATGGTTTGCAGAGTAATGGACGAAACAACTGCAGGGTTTAACTCTCCAAAGGTCTCCGATGTGTGTGTGTTTGTAACTAAGCAATTACATTTTAAAGTAAGAGTTGAGTACTTAATTGTTATCCTTTGTACCTGGAAAAGAAAAATAATATCACAAGGGTATCATTATCACACTACATGACTCCCATATCGCACCATTTCTAATATGGTGCAGCCGTAAACCACAGTGTGCTCTGTGCAGCAGAAGCTAAGCTAACTTACCTTTACATCAGACTGACCAGATTTTCATAATTCAAAGCTGGGACACTCCCAGGTTTGAGTGAGGAGTGACAGTCAAAGCAAAAAAGAGGATAATTAAGTACATTATTATACACTTGGTCCTTTCACGGCTCATTCACGACTTCAGTAAAAAGTATAATATGAGAAACTGTCTTCTTCTCTCTGTCTTCGCTCGTTATCTCTTCTGTTTCTGGTTTCGTGCTCTTTAATAACAAGAGAACTCACAGACGCACTCTTAAGTTTAAAACGGGTCACTTTCTCCTCCGTTGCGTTAGATCTGCGCTCCAGATTCACGCAGCTTTTATTTTATAAACGAACCATCGAGGCAGTAAAATAATAATCGAAGTTTTTGTGATCGAATTACTCCATTTACTCGATTCATCGTTTCAGCCCTATGTGCGATTATTACTGCCTTTTCACATCTAAACACACACCTTTTGACTTTTCTGTGTAAATATATATGTTTTGCAGTGAGAAGTCAGGTCACAGAAATGCCACGCCCCCTTTTTATCCGACTAATTGATCTTTGCTGGACCACAGCCCCGTCCTGAACATCACTGGACGGATACAAAGACGTTCAGGGGCCGCACGCCGTGACCTTCATTGACTGGAGGACGGTGGAGCAGCAGGGCCTTCATTCACAGAAAAGGGCCTCGTAAATCTTCTGGGTGGCAGATCGCTAATGCTAATGCCGCCTATTTATCTCCATCTCTGTCCCCCGTCCGTTTGAACAGAGTGCCGCTGATTTGCCGCCTCTGGGTTCAGTGCCGTTCCCACAAACACAGCCTCGTCTTGTACTTTTCATTTCTGTGCAGCAAGCGGTTTGTTTTGTGAATGAGGTTCTCGTGTATCGTCCGCCGCACCAGCAATAACTCACTGCAGAGAAGAGTCTGCAAAACTGAAACGTGGACTTAAAGGACTAGTATTATGCATCATTTCTGTTGTGATTGACCTTTAAACGTGCTCTTTATCTTTACTTTGACGTCTCATGTTTAAGAACTCAAAATAAAATGTCCCTGTACCTGATTTTTACGGTTTTGAAACGAGAAAAACAGAATGATGTTAAAGTCTTTACATCAGTCACGTGTCTCACTTTCCTAATGCAGTCCTAAATCATCCTAAATATTCACCTCCATGAGTTTAGAAGCACTTTTCACGGTGTATGAGCCCAGAGCCATCACGGTAAAGCTAACAGATGCTAAAGGCGCACTTCCTGCTTCTCGTAGAATAAAACTATAAATTAGGGCTGTGATCCTTTAGTCGTTTGGTCGATTAATCGGTGTCTTAGTCCAGTGTTTCCCAATCAGAGGTATGGGGACCCCAAGGGGTACGTGCAGGATTACCAGGGGCCACTTGAATGGTTTCAGGTTTTAAATGAAGAAGAAATAAAATAAAAAGTCATATTAGTTGTAAATTTAGCAGTATTTAGTATGTTGAACCATAAATATAAAATAAATAAAAGAA
This sequence comes from Rhinogobius similis, assembly GCA_019453435.1. Lineage (NCBI taxonomy): Eukaryota > Metazoa > Chordata > Actinopteri > Gobiiformes > Gobiidae > Rhinogobius > Rhinogobius similis. The sequence continues at coordinate 7,194,913 of CM033619.1, read as the reverse complement.
TAAACCTATTTATTTTTCTGAAATTCAAGTGAAGGGGTACTCTGAGTGTGAGACAAAGCTTAAAGGGCACTTGAGACGAAAAAGGTTGGGAACCATTGTGTCTTACCAACCAAGATTTTTATTCATCGACTAATTACTTCATTTAGATAATAGATAATAATAATAAATGAGTAAGTGGTTGAAATAAGCATTTTTTATCTTGATTTGAGGATATTTACATTCTCTGTTCATCAATTTAAATAAATAAATAAAAAAAAAATAAAAAAATATTCTGACTGTCTTAAAAATATATTTGTCATTGGAACAAGCATAAAATGTCTTGCTTTACTTAAAATAAGAAAGAAAAGAATTGAGCACAAGAAAAACAGCCACTGCTCTTGAAATCAGACGGAAAAAAAAGGTGCTTGAGAAGATGTGAGTGAGTGAGATGAAGGTTTTGGAAGGAATCATGAGTTTCATCAATTTTATAAACATCTAACATATAAATACACTGTTTATTAGTACGTTAATGTATAAATAGTAGTTTTAGCATGAACCCCAGTGCAGTTTTGTTTTTTTGAGTGCAGTTTGTCTCCGATACATGGAAACACTTCATAGTTTAGATATATTTTTGACACACCCCCTTTTAGTCGATTAATCGGTCGATGAAGCAGGACTTTAGTCGACCAACAATTTCTTGAGTCGACTCCAGCCGTGATATAAACAGATGCAGAGAAAGTGCTGTGGTCTCATTTTCACTCAGATGCTTTTACATTAAAGCTGGAGCGACACGCAACAAACCCGGAACACGGACTCGTTCTGTTTTTGCTGTTTCACAAGTGTAAAAATCAGGTGCAGTGCCTTTAATCATCACTTCAATTAGAAAAAAAAGATTAAAAAGAAAATCAACAATGTATTTTTTAGACACAATCGCCCAACATGGTTAAAGCTCAAGAAGGCAATTGTGTTTAATATTTGTCCTTTAAATCTAGCGCTGACTGATTTTGGATTTTTTTTTTGCGGCGCTTACATTGAAAAGACTCATAAATGCAGATTACGATTCATTCGCCGACGTTCACTCTGTTTTGCAGGAACGACCGCCGCTTTTCAGATGCTGTTGTTGTTGTTTGTGCAGCGTTTGTGGTTCTTTGGGGCTAATCTGAGGACGCCACATTGCGCCGCAGAGGACACACTTTATGGGTCCTCGCGTGTACTCTCACACGGGCGCTCCTTCACGTGCACTCTCACACGTGCACTCTCACACGGGCGCTCCTTCACGTGCACTCTCACACGGGCGCTCCTTCACGTGCACTCTCACACGTGCACTCTCACACGGGAGCTCCTTCACGTGCACTCTCACACGTGCACTCTCACACGGGCGCTCCTTCACGTGCACTCTCACACGGGCGCTCCTTCACGTGCACTCTTGTTCATAGAGCTCAGGACCGCTCGGTTTCAGGGGCTGCAGTCGCTGTGTCCCAGTCGACTTGTTCTGATATTTATCCACACCAGGGCTGTCGCTAACGATTATTTTAGAATTGGACTGATAAAACGATTATTTCTATTGTATATTTGAACTTTTAAAATATATTATCAGCCAAATATAGGTTGAAATATGGCGACTGAAGGCTTCTAGAGAGAGAATAAAATGTTATTGATGAAAATCCGCAATAATCTATTCTTTTTTTTGACATTTCGATGCATTAATGTCACTGTTTTTGTTATAAAAGGTCTTTTGACATGTGTTTTAGAGTCTGTATAGCTCAGATAAAGATTATGATTATACATTTTTATAGAGGATTCTTTTTTTTTATTGTCGACTGGTCACGATTAGTGGATTTATTGTTGCAGTCCTAGTTGTGAGTATCGCTCATAAATCAAACATTATTCTTTGTTTAGATACAAATCGTTTTCTAATCAAGATCATTTTGCACATTCAAATACAAAGTCTACATTTTGTCCTATTGCTTTTGTGTAATTCAATTCCATGCTTTGTTTTTTTTGTACTGCATCAGTTGTCTCTGGAAAATATGTCATTTGATTTTTAATTTTTAACACTATTAAGACATGAATGGATGGATAATCTTAGCAGTATTTCGTATCCTTTAGGCGTTCAGTCGATTAATCGGTCGATGGTGATTTAGTCCAACATTTTTATTAGTCGATCAATTATTTTATTTTGATTAAAAGGATTTATACAACAAAAACTGCAAAAAAGTGAAGATATGGAGTGAGTTAGCTAAAGATCTATATCTATATATATCTATATCTAACATATAAATACACTGTTTCCTGGTGCTTTTCTATATGAATTGTTATTTTCATGAACTCCAGTTGTGTTTTTTGGTGCAGTTTGGGTCAGATACAGAGAGATACTTCAAACTTTCTTCTCTTTAACTCATGAACTTCATTCAACTATATTCAATTATTGCCTGAAAAGAACAAAGATTGACTCAAAAAGCCCTGTCACAATAATTCAATGTGAGAAGAATTAAGAATATTTTTGGAGCTCAGTATTTATCGTGTGTTCCTTTAAGAGAACTTTTTCTTTGTTTTTAATAAGATTTTAATTCCAGAGAGTGAAATAATCACTTTTCATGACTCATAATCAGCACCAACTTATTAAAAAAGTGTTTAATGTTGCTGATTATTTATTGTAGCTCATATTTTTAACAATATTTCACTTTTGGAATGATTATATTGGTGCTTTTCCAGCTTCAGGGTTACTCCACAGCGGCTTAAAGCAGTTTAAATATTATCGTTTAGCTAAATACTTTCTCTAACAATGAACAGTTCTTGAAAATGGCCTGGACTCAGAGCTTTAAAGAGCTGTAAATGCGAGACTGGAGTGAGACAATGAGAGTTAAGTGCAGAGACACATAAACGGAGGCAGAAGTCTTGTTGTGGATTTATAATGTATGACTAACCCATTTTTATGAAGCAGCAGCAGCAGCAGGACGGGCTCTGGGGTTTGCACACTCTCTCTGTGCAGACGGCAACACCACTCACAAATGTGTACAAGTTAGAATCTTAGATTAGTTTATAGTTTAGTTTACCAGAGTCACAATTGGAATAGAACACTGCAATTATTAGATTTTCTGTGGAAACAACAAAACATGCGGTCTCACTAATGGATACACCGACTGAACCCTGACAGTTTAGACTTCTGTGAACATGTTCTGATTGTTGGATTTGTTTTTCGTTCATTTTTCTGTTCCGACCTCGGAGCGTTCCAGCTGAATGAACTCGTATGTAAACAGTTTGGCTAACGCTAACTGTAAATAACAGATTATTTACAGATTTCGGAGGGGTAGGAGTTTATAGTTTACGCTTCTTCCTACTCCTTTTTGAGCATGGAGACACCATAGCAGTAAAATGAAACAGAACTTGTATGTCGCTCAAATAAATAAATGAAAAATGAAAATGATCTTGTAACAAACATCTACATCATTTCAAAGACCACAACTGCACAGGAGTTCATGCAAAAGCAAGACGGATAAGTCCGAGTAAACTGTGTATTTATCTGTTCGACTCCAAAATCTTCAGCAAACTCACTCCATGTCGTCTTGTTTTTGCTGATTACCATATAAATCCTGTAAATCCTAAATAAAATAATTAGTCGACCAATAAAAAGGTTGGTCGACTGAGACAATGTCGACCGATGAATCGACATCGGTACAGGTACAGGGCGTATCTCTGTCGCGCCTCCAACTGGTTCAGAACGCAGCAGCTCGGCTTCTCACTGGTTTATCAGACGAGAGCACATCACTCCGATTTGGTTTTATCCGCCCTTCACCGGCTCCCTGTGCATTTTAGAATTGATTTTAAGATTTTACTGATCACTTTTAAAGCTTGTTTAGGTCTGACACCGAGCTACAGCTGAACTCCTTACGAGCCGCGCAGCCTCAGATCCTCAGCGGGTCCCTGTAGCTGATCCAAAGTCGAGCCTTTTGGGTCCGGACCCCTCGGCTTTGAACGACCTGCTGAGGAGATAAGGCTCGCACCATCAGTGTCATCTTTTAAATCACTTCTATCGTTTGGCCTTTTTATGTTCTTTCTTGTCTTTCTTGCTTTTGCATTGTTGTGTGTGTGTGAGATCATTTATTTGTTGTGAAGCACTTTGTAAACTTTGTTTTTAAAGGTGCTATATAAATAAAGTTTATTATTATTATTATTTACCAGTTCGAGTGGCGTTCCAGGGCATTTTTTCAAGTCAAAGAAGAAATATCCCAGTTACCAGGAACACACCATACTTATCTGTATTTCTCTATGGCCTTGAACGCACCATACTTATCTGTATTTCTCTATGGCCTTGAATGCACCATACTTATTTGTATTTCTCTATGGCCTTGAACGCACCATACTTATCTGTATTTCTCTATGGCCTTGAACGCACCATACTTATGTGTATTTCTCTATGGCCTTGAACGCACAATACATCTGTGTATTTCTCTATGGCCTTGAATGCACCATACTTATTTGTATTTCTCTTTGGCCTTGAACTCACCATACTTATTTGTATTTCTCTATGGCCTTGAACGCACCATACTTATCTGTATTTCTCTATGGCCTTGAATGCACCATACTTATTTGTATTTCTCTATGGCCTTGAACGCACCATACTTATCTGTATTTCTCTATGGCCTTGAATGCACCATACTTATTTGTATTTCTCTATGGCCTTGAACGCACCATACTTATTTGTATTTCTCTATGGCCTTGAACGCACCATAACACTGACATGTGCCGTGCATCTTTCAAACGGTTCTGTTGCCTTTTAAATCATCATTGCAGACATCCATTTATTCCACCATTTTGACTTTAGAGCAGAACAAGGTGATCTGATCCCACCTACAAACCTTCACAAACGTTTACGATCTTTTCACGCTTCAGGGCAGAGTAAACCTGCTTCTCTTTGGGGTTTTTGGTGAAATGCGTCGTGTCCTGACCCCGTGCGTTTGTCTCGTTCTCTGTTGCAGAGTTTGCCGGACAGCGAGGAGCAGAAGAGGGCGGCGGAGCTGGACGACAGAGGAGCGGCGCCGGAGGAGGAGGAGCGGGCCAGCGGCGATGAAGGCTTCATGGGGATGACGCCGCTGCTCCAGGCCCATCATGCCATGGAGAAGATGGAGGAGTTTGTGCACAAGGTACGGCGCATTTATGGGCCGCTTTTGGACGTAAACAGCTCTGTGCGTTCGAAGGGTAGACCCTTTAAAAGTAGCTGGGGTTTTTGATCAATAGACCCTTTAAAAGTCTGTAAACAAAAACATTCTAAATTCACATTGGAGGAAAAAGTGAACATAATGTGATTTTACTGAGAAACTGGGATTAACCAGAATGTCACAAAATATGATAAATCTATGAGTGCAAAAAAACACGTTTGTAATTACTGGGCTTTCAACAGGCTCTGAGTTTCTTTAATTTTTCCAGTAAAACCCATAAATCTGTATTGCTCTGTGGCTACGCATCTTTAGACCCTTTAAAAGTTTGTAAATTAAAACATTCTAAAATCCGGAAGTTAAGCAAAAGTGAAGTGCAACATAATGTGATTTCACAGGAGAAACTGGGATTAACCTCAGAATATCACAAAATATGAAAAATCAGGGTAGTTTTGTCAAAGTAAAATCACTCACACACATGTGAGTGACATCAGAGCTACTTTAAACACATTTATTATTGTATTTTACATTATGTTTAAGGAAATTTCATTTTTGATGAAAGAACAATCCAGATTTATGGGTTTTACTGGAAAAATAATCACAGAAATGTAGAGTCCACTATAGTTTTTCATTTTCGTTCCAGATGTACTAGATACTATGTCATTAATAATCTCTTTTGAACCTCAAATACAATTTTGAGGCTAGAAAACAGTATTTTTTCCACCCTTTGTTATTGAAAATCAAAATAACTGACATACCTGCCTTTTTTCCAACACAAACATTAGACAATCATTGAAAAAACTACAGCAAACTCTGCCTCCAGTCGCCTCCATTCTGGAATTTTGATGACATTGTATTTTAAAGAGTCTATAGACCCTTTAAAATGTGACGTCAACAAAATTCCAGAATGGAGGCGACTGGAGGCAAAATGAAGTTGTACATTTTTCAATGATTCTCTCACATTGGATCTAAATTCTACTGCTTTAAAGTGTTTATGTTGGAAAAAAAACAACTTGGCAGCGAGCGCTAACTGGACTGAGTGCAAAGGAATGTCTTAACAGTTAAACAGATAAAACTTTAAACAAATAAGGCAGACTATTCAGGTAAAGACACTGTAAAAACAAGAAGCTGTTCTCATTTGTTTGAGGCCAATTCAGTTAATGATCCAAACTAAACTGAGCTGTGACTGTGACTCATTTGACTGCAGTTTAACACACACAGCTGTTTGACGCTGCTGGGTCTTTATCACACTCACAAGTCAATGTCCGGACCATAAACGCCTTGAAACATTTGTAAAAGCGTAATCGAAGCTAAACTCAACTCCAGGCGTGTTTTTAAGGAAGGAACAGCGTTAGAACACGGCTAAAAGCTCCATTATGCTTATTATGTCAGTTTTAAATGGCCCGTCGTCCCTTAAGGCGAGACACTGCAGGCAAAACTAATTTTATTCAATTTTTTTGTTTTTTTTGTCAGTTTTCTCTCTCAACACATCAGTTTTCATGTGGAAACAACAAACATATCCACATTGTAACTTCAAAGGCCGTTTTCTTAAAATGCATTTTTCTCCCTCGAGACATAAAGATCAACCTCAAAAAATGAGGCACAATTAGAATTTTTAGGACAATTTTCAGTCCACTCTAGTTGACTTAAAAACGAAATAAGAAATCCAAAATCCCCTCCGTCCATTTTTTTGTAACTAATATCTTAGAAAGGGTTTCAGGGGTTGTCATCCGGACGCTGTTTGAAGATCGAGACGTTTCGACTTCTATCCAAAAGTCATTGTCAATCAGAGAGCTGGTATGGGAACTTGGGCTTATATGCTGCTCTAAGTCGTGAGAGTCCTGCCCCCAGGGAGGAGTCACTGAACTCCTGTCTTGTAAGAAAATTGTTTGTTTGTCACCTGGGACTTGATTAATTGGTCTTCCTTGTTTGATTAATAGTTGGCCTCACCTAGTTTCACCTGTGGCTAAGGTCTATTGTTCTATTGATAGCTGGCTGTAGCTCCCTCCTCACTGCTGATGACCTCATTAGCATTTGACTGGTCTATTGATTTGGACTAATATGTTACAAAATGAACTAAGAAAGTTAAACCTGGTTCTGTCCATTTTTCAGATTTAAATGTCCTAAATGTGATGTGTGTGTTTTTCGCCGTTTTTTCACATACAAAGCCTTATTTCTACATGAAAACATGACATGATGACAAACTTGTAATACATTTTTTTCTTCCATTCATGTGAGTAAACTACAGGAGAAGTTTACAATTGATATCTTTAAATTTAAGATTTTTTTCCCATTCACCTGCAGCGTCTCACCTTAAACCAAGTTGTATCCTAATTAAATTTTACGACACAAACCCGTCTGAACAGAGCAGCTCAGAGCGTCAGGCCCTTTCCAGTTCGTCTCGTTTAACCCGACAACTTTCCCCGACACATTCAGTGCTCGGGGTTATTTAGAGTCTAATAATGCCGTGGGAGGGAGACGCAGCACGCAGAGTCTGGTGCACAGGAAAAACAGTGGAAAACACCCACAAGGCTTTACTGCTGGCGGGATGAGGTCCTTATGGAAACAGCATGATAACGATGCAGATCAGTGCGAGAGAGTTCTGTGATTCCTGGTCCAGCTCTGATGTCACTCACATGTGTCTGAGGCTTTTACTTTGACAAAATCATCTCCCTTTTTCATATTTTGTGATATTCTGAGGTTAATCCCAGTTTCTCCAGTGAAATCACATTATGTTGCACTTCACTTTTGCCTCCATTCCGAATTTAGAATGTTTTTGTTTACAGACTTTAAAGGGGATATTGAACAAAAACTCAAACTAACTCACCGTCTTCTTCTCTTTTCTGCTGAAATTAATACAATTACACCTGGCAGCTCTTTACATTTTTATAAGTTCCATTTGGAAACCCATTTCTGCCAATTCAAAAATAAAAGTCTCACTGGAAGTCATGATTATGAGTTTAAATGTCATAATTATGAGTGTATTTTTTTATTTATAATTTTGAGTTTTAATGTCACATGTCAAGTTTAAAGGTGATTTTATGAGTTTAAAAGTAAAACAATTTAGCATTTATTTTGCTCTTAAAATCATTAATTAAATCATCAGAGAAACTATGACCTAAGTGTGACTTAAACTAGAAATTTTAACTTTTATCTCTCATATCTCTCATTCTCTCATATTTATGACTTTCAAACTCCTATTTATGATTTTTAAACCAATATTTGTGACTTTCAAACTCATCTTTATTACTTTTAAACTTAATCATGGCTTTCTGTGAGGCTTTTATTTTTATTTACTGGTGAAAAGTGCTTCCATGGTTCCATGAACACGTGAGAAGCCAAAGCAGAGGTACAAGAGCAAGTTTAAAGGACAACAACGACACAAATCATACATAATGTCTGCTCGTCCTGATGGTGACGCTCTCGGCTGCTGTTCCCTGTTCAACCACCAGGTGTGGGAGGGGCGCTGGCGAGTCATGCCCCACGACGTGCTGCCCGACTGGCTGAAGGACAACGACTACCTGATCCACGGACACCGGCCGCCCATGCCCTCGTTCCGCGCCTGCTTCAAGAGCATTTTCAGAATCCACACCGAGACGGGCAACATCTGGACTCACCTGTTAGGTACGAAAAATACAAACAACTATAATAATAATAGTACACATCTGTTAGGTACGAAAAATACAAACAACTATAATAATAATAATACACATCTGTTAGGTACGAAAAATACAAACAACTATAATAATAATAATACACATCTGTTAGGTACGAAAAATACAAACAACTATAATATTAATAATAATACACATCTGTTAGTGCAGAAAAATACAAACAACTATAATAATAATAATAATAATACACATCTGTTAGGTCTGAAAAATACAAACAACTATAATAATAATAATACACATCTGTTAGGTACGAAAAATACAAACAACTATAATATTAATAATAATACACATCTGTTAGGTACGAAAAATACAAACAACTATAATAATAATAATAATAATACACATCTGTTAGGTACGAAAAATACAAACAACTATAATAATAATAATAATAATACACATCTGTTAGGTACGAAAAATACAAACAACTATAATAATAATAATACACATCTGTTAGGTACAGAAAAATACAAACAACTATAATAATAATAATAATACACATCTGTTAGGTACTGAAAAATACAAACAACTATAATAATAATAATAATAATACACATCTGTTAGGTACAGAAAAATACAAACAACTATAATAATAATAATGCACATCTGTTGGAGTGTACTGAAAAATACAAACAACTATAATAATAATAATAATAATACACATCTGTTAGGTACTGAAAAATGCAAACAACTATAATAATAATAATGCACATCTGTTAGGTACGAAAAATACAAACAACTATAATAATAATAATGCACATCTGTTAGGTACGAAAAATACAAACAACTATAATAATAATAATAATAATACACATCTGTTAGGTACGAAAAATACAAACAACTATAATAATAATAATACACATCTGTTAGGTACGAAAAATACAAACAACTATAATAATAATAATGCACATCTGTTAGGTACGAAAAATACAAACAACTTTAATAATAATAATAATACACATCTGTTAGGTACAAAAAATATAAACAACTGTACAATCAACAATAATAATAATAAATATAGCTGCAAGCAGCAATGATCAGCCCTCACCCACGCCACGCTGCTGCCCCACAGCGCTTACACGCCCCAATTTCCCTCATAAAATACCTGCTGCCGAATCCGTGGCGTTACTGCGCCTCCTCCTTCTCTTTGCACACAGGGCATTATATTTAATTGAAAATGTCAAAACTTTGGTCAAAGTTTGCGGCTGCGCCGCACAAAGACCGTAAGACTTATGCTAAAATCTTGGATAACTTTTGATTTTGATATTAAATGTCGTAATTTTGGTAAAGAATTGTGCTTAATTTTGCTCAACAAAGGTCTATTCGGCCGATGTAATCCCTCATTCGTCCAGGCGTGTTCATCATAGAAGATGAAAACCCCTGTAATCTTGTCTACAAAGGTCTATGCGAATGAATTTCTTTAATTTTATTGTATATTTTTCTTTACTTGTTGTTGAGCTTGAACTCAAAACCTTCAGGCAGAACGTCACCGTCAACGAGCTCAGAATAACCTCAAACAGAATGAAAAGTACTTTCTACTTTTCAGTCCAGTTACAAATATAGTAAAAAGTATCCACTGTAAGTACAGTCAAGTAAAGTACAGATACCTAAACGTTTTACTTAAGTACACTATTTTTACTTTTGTACTTTGTTACTTTCCACCACAGCATTTTTTACATGAGAAAAGTCAAGAAATAAACAGATTAAACTTTCAAACACCTTCAGACACAACAGTGAAGCCAGAAAGTGCAAATAACGTGATGTTTTAGACTAGAGTTTATTATGTCAGTTGTGACAAAGATAACATTTAAGACAAAAGTTAAAGAATACGATAGGCCTGTGTTGACCTGGACCTTCCTCAGGTGAACACAGCTTTCGATTTTTTCTCTTACATAAAATCTTACAAAACTTGGTCTAAAAGTAATCGCTTCAGCTTTAGTAAGAGCTGCCGTCGCCTGAGAAGCTCTGCGTTTCTATAAAAAGTATTTCCAGCTTTTTTGAATCAACTCGGAACAAAAAGGAGCTGTTGTTTCTCTGGCGTGTCAGAGATTGTGCAACTGAAGTGCTGCTCAGACAGTCTGTGCTGCCCTCTGGTGGTCAGGGGCACAATCACAGCAGGGCCACAGCAGTGTTTAGTTAAAGTGGAATTAAAATGTGCTTTTATTACCGAACAGAGCATGTAACCCTTACAGTTAGATTTAAAATTTAATAAATATGAATTAAATTAAAGTAAATGAATAAAGGTGAGACACAGCAAGTGATTAGGAAAAAGAACAGAATAAGTTTCAAATTGGTGTCTATAAGAAAACAATGTATCATGTAATGTTTTCATTTATAAATAAGGCTCTTCTCTGTTATATATATATATATATATATATATATATATATATATATATATATATATATATATGAAACATGGACAGGTTTAAATGTCTGTGTTTTAAGTTGCAGGTGGGTTTTTGAATTTCTTATCCACCGTTTGAAATCTTTCTCAAAATTACTTCCAAAAAGTTGAGAGTTAAAACTTGGAAAAAAAAATCAGGCTTAAAATTAAATAACAAGAAATGCCTCGGCATGATCCATCAAAATGTTCAGCCAAGATTATAAATCTTAAATTGAATTGTGTTTTTCTTTTCGAGTAAAAATCTAGTCATGTATTTTTGTACTAGTTATGGTGATCTATTTAAATGAACACTTCTTTCACAAGAGCAATGACCGCCCTGGCCACTAGGAGGCAGTGACAGCTGGAGTCATAGCCTTTAGCAAACAGCTCTGCACTGTCGCTACAGAAGAAGAGACCAAGGCCAAGACCAACAGCATTAGGGCTGTTTAATTAATCGTATAAATAATCGTGATTTCAATTATTACTCTGTTCAGTTACAAAAACACTTAACTGCCTTCTGTTCAGAGTGACTCCTTTTGGCTCAAAACCTGGAGCAAAGGCACTTTTTAAAACATTACTAAAGGTCAAAATGATTTATAAAACACATGTCCAACAGCCAGTGCTTCACAGTAGGTCAAATAAAAATAATAAATACATTCTTGGGTAGAAAACACAACACATTTACAACACAAATGTAATGTAGTCATACAGTGTTCTCCTCTCTGTGCAGGCTGCTTGTTCTTCCAGTGCCTCATGTAGTCATACAGTGTTCTCCTCTCTGTGCAGGCTGCTTGTTCTTCCTGTGCCTCATGTAGTCATACAGTGTTCTCCTCTCTGTGCAGGCTGCTTGTTCTTCCTGTGCCTCATGTAGTCATACAGTGTTCTCCTCTCTGTGCAGGCAGCTTGTTCTTCCAGTGCCTCATGTAGTCATACAGTGTTCTCCTCTCTGTGCAGGCAGCTTGTTCTTCTTGTGCCTCATGTAGTCATACAGTGTTCTCCTCTCCGTGCAGGCTGCTTGTTCTTCCTGTGCCTCATGTAGTCATACAGTGTTCTCCTCTCCGTGCAGGCTGCTTGTTCTTCCTGTGCCTCATGTAGTCATACAGTGTTCTCCTCTCTGTGCAGGCTGCTTGTTCTTCCAGTGCCTCATGTAGTCATACAGTGTTCTCCTCTCTGTGCAGGCTGCTTGTTCTTCCTGTGCCTCATGTAGTCATACAGTGTTCTCCTTTCTGTGCAGGCTGCTTGTTCTTCCAGTGCCTCATGTAGTCATACAGTGTTCTCCTCTCTGTGCAGGCTGCTTGTTCTTCCAGTGCCTCATGTAGTCATACAGTGTTCTCCTCTCTGTGCAGGCAGCTTGTTCTTCCTGTGCCTCATGTAGTCATACAGTGTTCTCCTCTCTGTGCAGGCAGCTTGTTCTTCCAGTGCCTCATGTAGTCATACAGTGTTCTCCTCTCTGTGCAGGCAGCTTGTTCTTCCAGTGCCTCATGTAGTCATACAGTGTTCTCCTCTCTGTGCAGGCAGCTTGTTCTTCCAGTGCCTCATGTAGTCATACAGTGTTCTCCTCTCTGTGCAGGCAGCTTGTTCTTCCTGTGCCTCATGTAGTCATACAGTGTTCTCCTCTCTGTGCAGGCAGCTTGTTCTTCCAGTGCCTCATGTAGTCATACAGTGTTCTCCTCTCTGTGCAGGCAGCTTGTTCTTCCAGTGCCTCATGTAGTCATACAGTGTTCTCCTCTCTGTGCAGGCAGCTTGTTCTTCTTGTGCCTCATGTAGTCATACAGTGTTCTCCTCTCTGTGCAGGCTGCTTGTTCTTCCTGTGCCTCATGTAGTCATACAGTGTTCTCCTCTCTGTGCAGGCAGCTTGTTCTTCCTGTGCCTCATGTAGTCATACAGTGTTCTCCTCTCTGTGCAGGCTGCTTGTTCTTCCTGTGCCTGGGCCTCATGTACATGTTCAGGCCTAACATGTCGTTCGTGGCGCCGGTGCAGGAGAAGGTGGTGATCGGGATGTTCTTCCTGGGGGCCATCCTCTGCCTGTCCTTCTCCTGGCTCTTCCACACCGTGTACTGTCACTCCGAGGGCGTCTCCAAAGTCTTCTCCAAGTAAGTGTCACTGTCTCAACATCACTTTTACAAACGCCGAAATCGAGCTGCAGCTGACCATTATCTCCAGACATTTTATATGCGTTATTAGCAAAATTAAGGTTGAAATATGGGACTGAAAGATTCTAGATTGACCATATTTACAGATAAAGTGGATTATTGGTGAAAATTTCTTATAATGCCACTGTCGTTGCGATTAGATTTGCGATTTATGTTTTAATAATCGATAAAAAAAAAGACTGAAATATGAACTGACAAACTAATAAAAGAGTCAGATTGTTTGTTTTGTGACTGTTAGTGGAGTTTCGGTCACTTTTAGTTGCGTTTTTGTCGCTTTAGTGTTGTTTTTGTCACTTCGAGTCACATAGTGGAGCTTTGAGTGTTGTTTTTGTCACATTTTAGTGTCGTTTTTAGTATTGTTTTTGGCGCTTTTAGTCATATAATGGTGCTTTGAGTGTTGTTTTTGTCACTTTTAGTTGTGTTTTGTGAGTATGCGTCTGTGAGGGTGCCGCGCGTTTGTCTGTGAGGGTGCCGCGCGTTCCGTGTGTTTGTCTGTGAGGGTGCCGTGTGTTTGTCTGTGAGGGTGCCGTGTGTTTGTATGTGAGGGTGCCGCGCGGTTGTCTGTGATGGTGCTGTGCGTTTGTCTGTGAGGGTGCCGTGCGTTTGTGAGTGTTCCATGTGTTTGTCTGTGAGTGTGTCGTGTGTTTGCTGTGTGTTTGTCTGTGAGAGTGCTGTGTGTTTGCTGTGTGTTTGTCTGTGAGAGTGCTGTGTGTTTGTCTGTGAGGGTGCTGTGCGTTTGTCTGTGAGGGTGCCGTGCGTTTGTCTGTGAGGGTGCCGTGCGTTTGTGAGTGTGTCGTGTGTTTGTGAGTGTGTCGTGTGTTTGCTGTGTGTTTGTCTGTGAGGGTGCCGTGTGTTTGTCTGTGAGGGTGCCGTGCGTTTGTCTGTGAGGGTGCCGCTCGTTTGTCTGTGAGGGTGCCGTGTGTTTGTATGTGAGGGTGCCGCGCGGTTGTCTGTGATGGTGCTGTGCGTTTGTCTGTGAGGGTGCCGTGCGTTTGTGAGTGTTCCATGTGTTTGTCTGTGAGTGTGTCGTGTGTTTGCTGTGTGTTTGTCTGTGAGAGTGCTGTGTGTTTGCTGTGTGTTTGTCTGTGAGAGTGCTGTGTGTTTGTCTGTGAGGGTGCTGTGCGTTTGTCTGTGAGGGTGCCGTGCGTTTGTCTGTGAGGGTGCCGTGCGTTTGTGAGTGTGTCGTGTGTTTGTGAGTGTGTCGTGTGTTTGCTGTGTGTTTGTCTGTGAGGGTGCCGTGTGTTTGTCTGTGAGGGTGCCGTGTGTTTGTCTGTGAGGGTGCCGTGCGTTTGTGAGTGTTCCATGTGTTTGTCTGTGAGTGTGTCGTGTGTTTGCTGTGTGTTTGTCTGTGAGGGTGCCGTGTGTTTGTCTGTGAGGGTGCCGTGTGTTTTTCTGGTGTTTGTTTGTGAGTGTGCCGTGTGTTTGTCTGTGAGGGTGCCGTGCGTTTGTGAGTGTTCCATGTGTTTGTCTGTGAGTGTGTTGTGTGTTTGTGAGGGTGCCGTGCGTTTGTCTGTGAGGGTGCCGCTCGTTTGTCTGTGAGGGTGCCGCTCGTATGTTTGTGAGGGTGCTGTGCGTTTGTCTGTGAGGGTGCCGTGCGTTTGTCTGTGAGGGTGCCGTGTGTTTTTCTGGTGTTTGTTTGTGAGTGTGCCGTGTGTTTGTCTGTGAGGGTGCCGTGCGTTTGTGAGTGTTCCATGTGTTTGTCTGTGA
Source organism: Rhinogobius similis (assembly GCA_019453435.1). Lineage (NCBI taxonomy): Eukaryota > Metazoa > Chordata > Actinopteri > Gobiiformes > Gobiidae > Rhinogobius > Rhinogobius similis. The sequence continues at coordinate 7,179,864 of CM033619.1, read as the reverse complement.
GTGTGTTGTGTGTTTGTCTGTGAGGGTGCCGTGCGTTTGTCTGTGAGGGTGCCGCTCGTTTGTCTGAGTGTGCCGCTCGTATGTTTGTGAGGGTGCTGTGCGTTTGTCTGTGAGGGTGCCGTGCGTTTGTCTGTGAGGGTGCCGTGCGTTTGTCTGTGAGGGTGCCGTGCGTTTGTCTGTGAGGGTGCCGTGCGTTTGTCTGTGAGGGTGCCGTGCGTTTGTCTGTGAGGGTGCCGCTCGTTTGTCTGAGTGTTCCATGTGTTTGTGAGTGTCGTGTGTTTGTCTGTGAGGGTGCTGTGTGTTTGTCTGTGAGGGTGCCGTGTGTTTGTGAGGGTGCCGTGTGTTTGCTGTGTGTTTGTCTGTGAGGGTGCTGTGTGTTTGTCTGTGAGGGTGCCGCTCGTTTGTCTGTGAGTGTGTCGTGTGTTTGTCTGTGAGGGTGCCGTGTGTTTGTCTGTGAGGGTGCTGTGTGTTTGTGAGGGTGCTGTGTGTTTGTGAGGGTGCTGTGTGTTTGTGAGGGTGCTGTGTGTTTGTCTGTGAGGGTGCTGTGCGTTTGTCTGAGTGTTCCATGCGTTTGTGAGTGTGTCGTGTATTTGTCTGTGAGGGTGCCGTGTGTTTGTCTGTGAGGGTGCCGTGTGTTTGTCTGTGAGGGTGCCGTGTGTTTGTGAGGGTGCTGTGTGTTTGTCTGTGAGGGTGCTGTGCGTTTGTCTGAGTGTTCCATGTGTTTGTGAGTGTGCCGTGTGTTTGTCTGTGAGGGTGCCGTGTGTTTGTCTGTGAGGGTGCCGCGCATTTGTCTGTGAGTGTGTCGTGTGTTTGCTGTGTGTTTGTCTGTGAGGGTGCCGTGCGTTAAAGTTCTTCTTCTGTGGTGTTTCCGTGCAGACTGGACTACAGCGGCATCGCCTTCCTCATCATGGGCTCGTTCGTGCCCTGGTTGTATTACTCGTTCTGGTGCTCTCCCCAGCCCTGCCTCATTTACCTCCTCGTCATCATTGTCCTGGGACTCGCCGCCATCTTGGTCTCCCAGTGTGACTTCTTCGCCACGCCGCAGTACAGAGGAGTCCGCGCAGGTATTTACCGCTCTCCGTATTTAAACTAGAGAAAATTATTATATTTAAGATTTGACTAAACATTTTGTAAGCGCTATGCTCCAGTAGATGGCGCCTAAACTCAGTAAGTGCAAACAGAAGCAGATACACATTTTATTGTTAAAAACTCTAAAACATGAGATACCAGACTTAAGGTACTCTAGAGCATGTTTAAAGAGTAATAACAATATTAAACATGCATAATATTTTTCCATTAAAAGATTTAGCTGTTGAAGTTATTTATTCAATTTTCTACAGTTCAGATCTTATATTACACACACAAAAATCCTCCCTCCAATAGTAAAAAAAAAAGTACACGTGCATATATTGTTCCAGCTTTTACAGACCCTTTGAAAGTCTGTAAACAAAAACATTCTAAATGCAGAATGGAGGCAAAAGTGAAGTGGAACATGACGTGATTCACTGAGAAACTGGGATTAACCTCAGAATATCACAAAATATGAAAAATGTAAAAAGTAAAAGTTTGTCAAAGTAAAAGCCTCAGACACATGTGAGTGACTCAGAGCTGCTTTAAACACATTTATTATTGTATTTTACATCATGTTTTAGGAATTTATGATAAACTCCTTGCATTTTTGATGAAGGAACAATCCAGATTTATGGGTTTTACTGGAAAAATACTCACAGAAATGTTGAGCCCACAATAATTTTTTATTTTATCTAGAGACACATTAGATACTGTTCCATAAATTAGATTCTTTTGAAGCTAAAATACAATTTTAAGGCTAGAAAGTTGTATTTTGTCCATCGTTTGTTACATTTCTACTCTGGAAATTCAAATGTGTTGCTTTTTTCCAACACAAACACTTAAAACCAGCAGAATTTAGGTAGATGTGAGAGAATCATTGAAACATTTACAGTCGACTTCATTTTGCCTCCAGTCCCCTCCGTTCAGAAATTTTGTTGACGTCACATTTTAAAGGGTCTATTTATTGAACAATGTGTCGATACAGTAATGATCGTGACAGAACTGTTCTCGACTTGTCAGAGTGAATCTCCTCCTTGTCAGATTTTGAAGTGGTGGTACCTGCACATGCCTGAAGTCTAACCTCCTCTTCTTCTCCTGTGACCTCAGGCGTGTTCGTGGGCCTGGGTCTCTCCGGAGTGGTCCCCACGCTGCACTTTGTGATCAGCGAGGGTCTGATCAAAGCCACCACCATCGGGCAGATGGGCTGGCTCTTCCTCATGGCCACGCTCTACATCACCGGGGCCTGTCTGTACGCCGCGCGCATCCCAGAGAGGTTCTTCCCCAGCAAATGTGACATCTGGGTACGCAACCTTAACACAAACATGTCACACAATATTCTGGATTAATGCAGGACTTTAAAATGAGGTTAAAGTCCATACCAAGGATTAGGGCTGTGGTCGACTAAAAGAAAGTAAAGTATTTCCATGTATCTAAACCGAACTGCACTCAAAAGAACACAACTGTAGAACTATTATTAATACAGAAAAGTACTAAGAGACTCCAAAAACTTCAGCAACATCACTTCTTATCTTCTCGTTTTTGCCATTTATATAATTTTATAATAATTTAATATAAATAAAATGATTAGTTGACTAATATCTTGGTTGAGACCATGGACCGACTAATCGACTAAAGGACCACAGCCCGACCGAGGACAAGTCCAGACCAAGTCCAAAGCCTCCCATCAGATCAAGCTTTAAAAGGTTTTGATTTGAAATAATATGACTTGAAAATTTCTGATGGTGTGATTAAAAAAATGAACTTAAACATGAAAATAAGTTTGGAACTTTAAAATATATACTGTGTTTTGCGTCTGCCTGTTTTGGTCAAACAAAAACATGCACTTATGTTTTATGAAATATTACTTCACTGAAACTAACTGAACTGAACTGAACAGCAACCCTTGGAAAATCCATTATTTTTAACATTTAAACCTGATTTCCCTGTTTCAAAGACCTTTTTTGTTCCATAAAAGTCAGATTTATTTTAATATTTCATCAGGGCTGCAACAATTCATCAACTAATTGTGACTCATCGACTACAAAAACTGAAAATTGTTAATTGTAATCGTTGACATACCGTGACATTATTATTTCAAAATGTCAAAAAGAATAAATTATTGCTGATTTTCATCCACAAAACACTTTATTCTATCAGTTACTGTATTTCAATCTTTATTTGGCTGAAATTGTACTTAAAAAGTTAAATAGAAATAATTGTTTGAGTAGTCGGCTGCTAAAACAATTGCTAACAAACATTACCTCCACATCCACAAACAGTACCTTTTTATCACACAAGATGAAAATGTTCTTCAAATACTGACCATTATATGTAGGTTTTCATCTCTTTAAAGTGACCCTTGTCTAAATACCGCCTGTGTTTGGTCTGTGGCAGTTCCACTCTCATCAGCTGTTCCACATCCTGGTCGTGGCCGGAGCGTTCGTCCACTTCCACGGCGTCTCCAACCTCCAGGAGTTCCGCTACACCATCGGAGCCGGCTGCGCGGAAACCGGCAACCTTTAAAAATAAAAAAAGTTAAAGAAAAAAGGCGCAAAACGTCCACCGAAAAAGTGCCCGAAGAACCGCGAGACGATGGCGCCGATGAAGCCTCCTCCTCGGTCAAACCGGCGCGTCTCGTCTAAACGCGGCGGCGGCGAGTCGTCCAGGCCGCCTGGGGTCACGACAGATACTTTTCCAAAACCTTTTCCAAAGTTTTGGAGGGGCACAATTGTTGATTTCCGGTTGGAGAGGATAATCATTTTTCTGTGTGTGTGAAAAGACGTTATGGGATGGCTGTTTTTCAAACTTAAAAAAAGCAAAAAGTGGAGTGACGTTCTCCCGTTTATCGTAAAGATGACCGATGTTGGGCAAATAAGGAGACGGGAGGGTTGGTTAATTCATAGCGTAGTCACTTTTAGGTAGAAAAATAAAAGTTTATTGTAAATAAGATTTCTAAATTTTTTGGGTTATAGATTTCTATAAAATATAAAAACACAAAAAAGAGTGTTTGGGTTGAATAATGGAGACATAATTGTGCTTTTGGTGAGGTGCAGTTGCAAATTGAGTTGGATTTTTTTTCTTTTATGTGGAAAATTAAAGGCGCACAGTGTAACTTTTCTGCAGCCTGTCGCCATGGAGATGCCGCTGCGCTGCCTGGGACATTCCGCAGTGTGGCATTGAACGTACCTACCGTGCATTTGTTTTCAGTTACGAGAGTTTTTGTGTTTCTCAAGAAAGAAGGGGGGGGGGGGATCAAAGTTGTAAATTTGATGACCTCGTTACTGCGGAACATTTCAGGCGACGCATAAGCCCAAACCAGAAAAGTTACACGGCCAATCCTGAAAGAAAAATGCACAATTTTGGATTGTTTTTTTTTTACGGAGCAAAGACGACGAGACTCGCTGTTTTTAGTCTCTGTGGAAGAAAAACAAGACAAATTTAAATAAACGTTGAGTTTATCAGGTATAAAAAAAAAAGTCAAAATTTGGGGCCTCTTGGGAAAAATAACAACTATATTTTATAATGTTTTATACTTAAAACCAAATGGAAAATAGAATATGTTGAACAGCCATGTAGTTCTTATTTCTCTGATTTATTTTTATATGTGATTCTTTCTAATTTGAAATATTAATCGGATGCAACTATTAAATATTTATGTTTGCCTTTATGCGCCCAAAATTTTAAAAATGTGATGTTCTACAAGGCCCTGGGACAATTACAAAGCAGATTTTTTTGTTTCGACCACCACACTGAACATGTTAAACGTCGCTTGCTATTTTGATTTTGTATTGTTTTGGTAATTATATTTAAAAATCTATTTACTTTGGCATCATTACGAGCTTTAATCACACGTATTTCAGTTTCCGCTCGCTTTTCTGTTCACAAAAAACATCAAAATGAATGAAACGCTGATTTGATCTGGTGTGTCTTGGGTTTGGCGACGCGAGCAGCGACTTTGCTTTTTATTTTTTTCCCATTTTCTTTTTTTTTTTTTTTGGAGTTTATTAATTTATTCGGGGAGAGCGCAGGTGTTCTGACGAGACTGATCGCAATAGACCTTTATATATCTGCTGTATTGTTCTAATAAAAGGTTTTTCAAAATTATTCTGTTGTATTTGGTTGTCATTTGGATTACTTTGTGTGTAATGTATAAATAAATCAAACGTGTGCTTTTATGTTTAATGACTGACAATTAAACAGAGAAACAAAAAATAAGCTGTTTAAATAGTCTATAAAGTCTTAAAATGTTTTTCTAATTCTGACTTAGTTTGGTGGGAGGGCGTCTGTGGTAAATATTTAACATAGTTTTACATTTGTGGAGAAATTTTGAAAGATAAAAAGTTTAAAATTAAAAGTAGAGCTGAATTTTAACATGGAATCTGAGCCATTTTGGAGGCACTGCCTATTTAAATGGGACAGGGATTCAGATTGAAGTCTGAGTGAACAGCTTTGGGAGAGATATGAGCTTTTGCAGGTGAGCTTTAGTGTTGTGCAGAACTGTTAAGACTGTTCTGCCAAATGATCTTAGAGTTTTGAGAATGTAATTTCTGTTTCAAGAAATAAGCCAAACTAATGGAGAAAAACTGTAACAGAGAGAACGAGTCATTTCCAGAGAAAAAATACGATCATAAACACTATCTCACCAAACACTGTTTGCATAATCAACTGTTTAATAAAATTAAAAACTAAAGGTAAACTAATGATTTTGGGGTGTTTATTGCATTGACATGAGTGAACTGGCGTGTACAACACCGTCATTTTAATTATCATTAATGAAGTATGTTCGTCACAAACATCTCCAGACAGTGAATCAGGCGTCAGGATTTTGCAGATTTAAGGAGTAATCTACACATTCTATTCTCTTTAAAATCACACTCGTTCCATGTAAAGTTTGCTCATTTGTAATCTTTCAGGTGTATGATTATTATCTTTTTTTTAAATTAAAAGTAAAACAAATTACAACTTTACATAACAGAGGAACTACACACACTAAAAACAAACAAACAAACAAAAATGGAACAGGGAGTAAGAGGGATGCCAGGGGGTATTTTCTAACAAAGGAGATTTCAAAATGTTCTTTGGTTTTTATTGCTTCGGGGTGAGATGAGTGTTGAATTAATTGTCTGTATCGATCGATTTCGTTTTGGAAAATTTGAAATAATGTTTTTTTTATTTAGCAATTTTGCTTTGTGTATATGGAATTTGGCTAAATTCAGTTGTCAAAACTGGAAAGAAAATTGATAATGAAAAATTGACCGTTTGTTTTATTGTAAAAACCAAAGGGCATATCTTAAAAACAAAAAACGAAACCATTTAAAATGTGTCTGCGGATGAATCTTACAAACTGTTTCCAGAAGGTGGCAGTGATGGGACATGACCAAAAGAGGTGCGTTACAGTTTCAGGGTCGGTGGCGCAGAAGGTACAGGTTTTGTCCAGTAAAGTCCTTAAATTAGATTTGACCCGGTAACAGCGATGGAACAGTTTATGTGATACTTCTCTTTGTTTGTTTGTCGGCTTTCAGGTGTATCATTAGTCGCGCTCCATTCAATGACTGTGAGGAGGGGAGGGGGGGGCACACGTGCGCACACACCTGCACCGGTGTCTCTCTTACCGGCCCGATTGTCCTCCGTTGCCATGGCAGCAGTCACGCCATACTCGCCATAACCTTTTTCCCTGTTCGCAAACGTTCCCAATATTCACCGTCCCCTCCGTGTTTAAGTCAGTCAACCGAGCACCGCGGACTTCCGCATTATATTGCGTCACGTACAGCACGCATGTGTCACGTCCCAATTGACGTCATGTGACTTGCCGTTTTTAAATAAAAGTAATATTTTAAATATTGTAATATTTTTCTTATGGTTATATTTGTGAATTTCTTAAATTAATTTGGTAAGATAAATGTTTCTATTGGTGGAAAAACTGCAATTTTTCTTTGTTAATTGGTTTGGGGAGGGGCTTCCCGCCAATAAAGGAACCTCCCACCTCCAGCCCAGGAGCAGCGGGTGCACAGCTGTGTGCACCAGGCGCCAGCTCCAGAGCATGGAATGTCCTCACTGTTTTGATCACTATTTGGCACTTCTAGGAATAAATTCACTAACAATGTTTTTGACTAAGCCATATAATTTCTTTGTCCAAAGAATAATCCACTACAATTGTCATATGTAGAATATAGTTGCGCATGTATTATGACACTTTGCGGCATGCTTTACAACAGTGCCACTGTGTTATACTTTAGTTAAAAAAGCCCGCCAGGACCTGTTGAGTGAAGGCTACAAATAAAGACACATTTATAAAAGTGAACCACTGCGTGTCATTCTACAACGATAAAGTTCAGAACTTACCTTAAACAGATAGCCCCTTTTGATAGAAGTCAGCTCATTTTTATCCGAGGTATTGAGCGGTTTCACAAGTTTCATCTCAATCAACAAACCCTGAAACGAAATGTTTAGTGGTTTGTTTTGTAGACAATGATTGAGACAGCCTTTTATTTAATTTACAATGACCTTTTCTTACCGCATCATTACATAATAATTCCAGGAGGCTCTTCACAGTCCTGGGGGTCTCCAGGCAGCTCCTCTCTTCTGCTACACTCCTCTCTGCCTCCAAATCACTCTGATCCTCTCTGTCCTCCCACAGCTCAAATGCCTCGTTGGCTTGTGCGGCGTCGGCCTGTGTTTGTGCGGCGTCGGCCTGTGTTTGTGCGGCGTCGGTTTGTGCAGCGTCGGTTTGTGTGGCGTCGGCCTGTGTTTGTGCAGCGTCGATTTGTGTGGCGTCGGCCTGTGTTTGTGCAGCGTCGGTTTGTGTGGTGTCGGCCTGTGTTTGTGCAGCGTCGATTTGTGTGGCGTCGGCCTGTGTTTGTGCAGCGTCGATTTGTGTGGCGTCGGCCTGTGTTTGTGCAGCGTCGGTTTGTGCGGCGTCGGTTTGTGCAGCGTCGGTTTGTGTGGCGTCGGCCTGTGTTTGTGCGGCGTCGGTTTGTGCAGCGTCGGTTTGTGTGGCGTCGGCCTGTGTTTGTGCGGCGTCGGTTTGTGTGGCGTCGGCCTGTGTTTGTGCAGCGTCGGTTTGTGTGGCGTCGGCCTGTGTTTGTGCAGCGTCGGTTTGTGCGGCGTCGGCCTGTGTTTGTGCAGCGTCGGTTTGTGTGGCGTCGGCCTGTGTTTGTGCAGCGTCGGTTTGTGTGGCGTCGGCCTGTGTTTGTGCAGCGTCGGTTTGTGTGGCGTCGGCCTGTGTTTGTGCAGCGTCGGTTTGTGCGGCGTCGGTTTGTGCAGCGTCGGTTTGTGTGGCGTCGGCCTGTGTTTGTGCAGCGTCGGTTTGTGTGGCGTCGGCCTGTGTTTGTGCAGCGTCGGTTTGTGTGGCGTCGGCCTGTGTTTAGCAGCGTCGGCCGGTTTGTGCAGCGTCGGTTTGTGCAGCGTCGGTTTGTGTGCGTCGGCCTGTGTTTGTGCAGTCGGTTTATTAGCGTCGGTTTAATGTGGCGTCGGCTTGTGTTTGTGCAGCGTCGGTTTGTGTGGCGTCGGCCTGTGTTTGTGCGGCGTCGGTTTGTGCAGCGTCGGTTTGTGTGGCGTCGGCCTGTGTTTGTGCGGCGTCGGTTTGTGCAGCGTCGGTTTGTGTGGCGTCGGCCTGTGTTTGTGCAGTCGGTGTTTTGTGCGGCGTCGGCCTGTGTTTGTGCGGCGTCGGTTTGTGCAGCGTCGGTTTATTAGCGTCGGTTTGTGTGTGGCGTCTGCGTGTGTTTGTGCAGCGTCGGTTTGTGCGGCGTCGGCTTGTGTTTGTGCAGCAGCCGGTTTGTGTGGCGTCGGCCTGTGTTTGTGCAGCGTCGATTTGTGTGGCGTCGGCCTGTGTTTGTGCGGCGTCGGTTTGTGTGGCGTCGGCCTGTGTTTGTGCAGCGTCGGTTTGTGTGGCGTCGGCCTGTGTTTGTGCAGCGTCGGTTTGTGTGGCGTCGGCCTGTGTTTGTGCGGCGTCGGTTTGTGCAGCGTCGGTTTGTGTGGCGTCGGCCTGTGTTTTACCTGGCGTCGGTTGTAGCGTTAGTTTGTGTGGCGTCGGCCTGTGTTTATCTGCGTCGGTTTTATGTAGCGTCGGCCTGTGTTTGTCTGGCGTCGGTTTGTAATGTGCGTCGGCCTGTGTTTATTAGCGTCGGTTTAATGGCGTCGGCTGTGTTTGTCGGCCGTCGGTTTGTAGCGTCGGTTTATGTAAGCGTCGGCCTGTGTTTGTGTCGGTTTAATGCGCGTCGGTTTGTTTGTGGCGTCGGTTTGTCTGGCGTCAGGTTTAAGCGCTTGTCAGTTTTGTGCGCGTCGGTTGTTGTCAGCGTCGGTTTCAGTGTAAGCCGTCGGTTTGTTGTGTCGTCGGTTTGTTGTCGGTTTGTGCAGCGTCGGTTTAGGCGTCGGCCTGTGTTTGTCTGGCCCGGTTTGTGCGTCCGGTTTATGTGGCGTCGGCCTGTGTTTGTCAGCGTCGGTTTATTTGCGTCGGCCTGTGTTTGTGCAGCGTCGGTTTGTGTGGCGTCGGCCTGTGTTTGTGCAGCGTCGGTTTGTCGCGGCGTCGGTTTGTGTCGCGTCGGCCTGTGTTTATCTGGCGTCGGTTTGTGTAATCCGGTTTAATGTCGCGTCAGCCTGTGTTTATCTGTCCAGTTTGTGCAAGCGTCCAGTTAGTGTCGTCGGCCTGTGTTTAATGTAAGCGTCAGCCTGTGTTTATTACAGCGTCAGTTTAAGCCCGGCCTGTGTTTGTCTGGCGTCGGCTTGTGTTTAATTGCAGCGTCGGTTTATGTAAGCGTCGGCCTGTGTTTGTGCGGCGTCGGCTTGTGTTTGTGCAGCGTCGGTTTGTCTGGCGTCCAGTTTGTCTGCGTCGGTTTGTCTGCAGCGTCGGCCTGTGTTTATCTGGCGTCGGTTTGTGCAGCGTCGGTTTATGTAAGCGTCAGCCTGTGTTTATCTTGGCGTCGGTTTGTGCAGCGTCGGTTTGTGTGGCGTCGGCCTGTGTTTACCTGGCGTCAGTTTATTAGCGTTAGTTTGTGTAAGCGTCGGCCTGTGTTTGTCTGGCGTCGGTTTGTGTAAGCGTCGGCCTGTGTTTGTGCAGTGTCGGTTTGTGCGGCGTCGGCTTATGTAAGCGTCGGCCTGTGTTTATCTTGGCGTCGGCCTGTGTTTGTCTGGCGTCGGTTTGTGCAGCGTCGGTTTAATGTAAGCGTCGGCCTGTGTTTGTCTGGCGTCGGCTTGTGTTTAATGCAGCGTCCGGTTTATTAATAAGCGTCGGCCTGTGTTTGTGCGGCGTCGGCTTGTGTTTGTGCAGCGTCGGTTTGTACCTGGCGTCGGCCTGTGTTTAATGCAGTGTCGGTTTAATGCAGCGTCGGCTTGTGGCGTCGGCCTGTGTTTATCTGGCGTCAGCTTGTGTTTATTACAGCGTCGGTTTGTCTGGCGTCGGTTTATTGCAGCGTCGGTTTATGTAAGCGTCGGCCTGTGTATGTGCAGCGTCGGTTTGTGTAAGCGTCGGCCTGTGTTTAGCAGTGTCGGTTTGTCTGGCGTCGGCTTATGTAAGCGTCGGCCTGTGTTTATCTGTCAGCCTATGTTTGTCTGGCGTCGGTTTATTGCAAGCGTCGGTTTATTAATGGCGTCGGCCTGTGTTTATCTGTGTCAGCTTGTGTTTAATGCAGCGTCGGTTTATTAATGGCGTCGGCCTGTGTTTGTCTTAGCGTCGGCTTGTGTTTGTCTGGCGTCAGTTTGTCTGGCGTCAGTTTAATCTAGCGTCAGTTTGTCGCAGCGTCGGCCTGTGTTTATCTGGCGTCGGTTTATTACAGCGTCGGTTTGTGTAAGCGTCGGCCTGTGTTTATCTGGCGTCGGTTTGTACAGCGTCGGTTTATTAATAAGCGTCGGCCTGTGTTTGTCTGGGGTTTGTGTAAGCGTCGGCCTGTGTTTGTGCAGCGTCGGTTTGTCGCAGCGTCGGCAATGTTTGTGCAGCGTCGGATTGTCTGGCGTCGGTTTATCTGCCGTCGGTTTGTCTGGCGTCGGCCTGTGTTTGTCGCAGCGTCGGTTTGTCTGCGGTTTGTGCAGCGTCAGCCGGTTTGTGTGGCGTCGGCCTGTGTTTATCTGTGGCGTCAGTTTATTACAAGCGTCGGTTTAATGTAAGCGTCGGCCTGTGTTTGTCTGGCGTCAGTTTACAGCGTGGTTTAATTAAGCGTCGGCCTGTGTTTATCTTGGCGTCGGTTTATTAAGCGTCGGCCTGTGTTTGTGCAGCGTCGGTTTGTGTAAGCGTCGGCCTGTGTTTATCTGCGTCGGCTTGTGTTTGTCGTCGGTTTGTGTGGCGTCGGCCTGTGTTTGTCTGGCGTCGGCTTGTGTTTGTCTGGCGTCGGTTTAATGTAAGCGTCGGCCTGTGTTTGTCTGGCGTCGGCTTGTGTTTAATAGCGTCGGTTTGTCTGCAGCGTCGGTTTAGTAAGCGTCAGTTTGTCTGTGGCGTCGGCCTGTGTTTGTCTTGTCCGGTTTATTGCAGCGTCGGTTTAATGTCGCGTCGGCCTGTGTTTGTCTGGCGTCAGTTTGTGCAAGCGTCGGTTTGTGTAAGCGTCGGCCTGTGTTTGTCTGGCGTCCGGTTTATTGCAGCGTTAGTTTAATGTAAGCGTCGGCCTGTGTTTGTCTGGCGTCGGTTTATTAATAAGCGTCGGCCTGTGTTTGTCAGCGTCGGTTTGTTAATGGCGTCGGCCTGTGTTTGTGCAGTGTCGGTTTGTCGCGGCGTCGGCTTGTGTAAGCGTCGGCCTGTGTTTATCTGGCGTCGGCCTGTGTTTGTCTGGCGTCGGTTTGCGCCGCGTCGGTTTGTGTGGCGTCGGCCTGTGTTTGTGCGGCGTCGGCTTGTGTTTGTGCAGCGTCAGTTTTATTAATAAGCGTCGGCCTGTGTTTATCTGGCGTCGGCTTGTGTTTGTGCAGCGTCGGTTTGTGCGGCGTCGGTTTGTGCGGCGTCGGCCTGTGTTTATCTGGCGTCGGTTTGTGCGTCGGTTTGTATAGCGTCGGCCTGTGTTTGTCTGGCGTCGGTTTATTACAGCGTCCGGTTTAATGTAAGCGTCGGCCTGTGTTTGTCTTGGCGTCGGTTTATTACAGCGTTAGTTTATTAGTAAGCGTCGGCCTGTGTTTATCTGGCGTCGGTTTGTAAGCGTCGGCCTGTGTTTAATGGCGTCGGCCTGTGTTTGTGCAGCGTCGGTTTGTGTGGCGTCGGCCTGTGTTTGTGCAGCGTCGGTTTGTGTGGCGTCGGCTTGTGTGGCGTCGGCCTGTGTTTGCTGCAGCGTCGGTTTGTGTGGCGTCGGCTTGTGTTTTACTAGCGTCGGTTTGTCTGGCGTCGGTTTGTCTGGCGTCGGTTTGTAATGGCGTTAGCCTGTGTTTGTCTGGCGTAGGTTTATTACAGCGTTAGTTTGTGTGGCGTCGGCCTGTGTTTGTGCGGCGTCGGTTTGTGCGGCGTCGGTTTGTGCAGCGTTGGTTTGTGTGGCGTCGGCCTGTGTTTGTGCGGCGTCAGTTTATGTAATAAGCGTCGGCCTGTGTTTGTCTTGGCGTCGGCCTGTGTTTAATGTGGCGTCGGCCTGTGTTTGTGCAGCGTCGGTTTAATGGCGTCGGCCTGTGTCTGTGCAGCGTCGGTTTGTGTAAGCGTCGGCATGTGTTGCGTCGGCCTGTGTTTGCTGCAGCGTCGGTTTGTGTGGCGTCGGCTTGTGTTTTTGCAGCGTCGGTTTGTGCGGCGTCGGTTTGTGCAGCGTCGGTTTGTGTGGCGTTGGCCTGTGTTTGTGCGGCGTAGGTTTGTGCAGCGTTGGTTTGTGTGGCGTCGGCCTGTGTTTGTGCGGCGTCGGTTTGTGTGGCGTCGGTTTGTGCAGCGTCGGTTTGTGGCGTCGGCCTGTGTTTGTGCAGCGTCGGTTTGTGTGGCGTCGGCCTGTGTTTATCTGGCGTCGGTTTGTGCCGCGTCGGTTTGTGTAAGCGTCAGCCTGTGTTTGTCTGGGAGTAGGTTGTGTGGCGTCGGCCTGTGTTTGTGCTGCGTCGGTTTGTGCGGCGTCGGTTTGTGCGGCGTCGGCTTGTGTTTAATGCAGCGTCGGATTGTGCAGCGTCGGTTTGTCTAGCGTCGGTTTGCTGTCGGCCTGTGTTTGTCTAGCGTCGGTTTGTGCGGCGTCGGTTTGTGCAGCGTCGGTTTGTCTGGCGTCGGCCTGTGTTTATCTGGCGTCGGTTTGTGCAAGCGTCGGTTTATTAAGCGTCGGCCTGTGTTTGTCTGGCGTCGGTTTATTGCAGCGTCCAGTTAGTGTGGCGTCGGCCTGTGTTTATCTGGCGTCGGTTTGTGTGGCGTCAGCCTGTGTTTGTGCAGCGTCGGTTTGTGTAACCGGCCTGTGTTTGTCTGCGTCGGCTTGTGTTTAATGCAGCGTCGGTTTATGTGGCGTCGGCCTATGTTTGTCTGGCGTCAGCTTGTGTTTAATGCAGCGTCAGTTTGTCTGGCGTCCAGTTTGTAGCGTCGGTTTGTCTGGCGTCGGCCTGTGTTTATCTGGCGTCAGTTTGTGCAGCGTCGGTTTATTAATAAGCGTCGGCCTGTGTTTGTGCGGCGTCGGTTTGTGCAGCGTCGGTTTGTTAGTCGTCGGCCTGTGTTTATCTGCGTCGGTTTATTACAGCGTTAGTTTGTGTAAGCGTCGGCCTGTGTTTGTGCGGCGTCGGTTTGTGTGGCGTCGGCCTGTGTTTGTGCAGCGTCGGTTTGTCGCGGCGTCGGCTTGTGTAAGCGTCGGCCTGTGTTTGTCTGGCGTCGGCCTGTGTTTGTGCGGCGTCGGTTTGTGCAGCGTCCGGTTTATGTAAGCGTCGGCCTGTGTTTGTCTGGCGTCGGCTTGTGTTTAATGCTGCGTCGGTTTATGTAAGCGTCGGCCTGTGTTTGTCTGGCGTCGGCTTGTGTTTAATGCAGCGTCGGTTTGTCTGGCGTCGGCCTGTGTTTGTCAGTGTCGGTTTGTCTGCGTCGGTTTATGTAAGCGTCGGCCTGTTTATGTCTGGCGTCGGCTTGTGTTTATGCAGCGTCCCGGTTTGTCTGCGGCGTCGGTTTGTGCAGCGTCGGTTTGTGAGGCGTCGGCCTGTGTTTGTCTGCAGCGTCGGTTTGTGTGGCGTCGGCCTGTGTTTGTGCAGTGTCGGTTTGTCGCGGCGTCGGCTTGTAGCGTCGGCCTGTGTTTGTGGCGTCGGCCTGTGTTTGTGTGGCGTCGGTTTGTGCAGCGTCGGTTTGTGTGGCGTCGGCCTGTGTTTGTGCGGCGTCGGTTTGTCTGCGTCGGTTTATTTGGCGTCGGCCTGTGTTTGTCTGTCAGCTTGTGTTTGTGCAGCGTCAGTTTAGGCGTCGGTTTGTGCAGCGTCGGTTTGTCTGGCGTCGGCCTGTGTTTATCTTGGCGTCGGTTTATTACAGCGTCGGTTTGTGTGGCGTCGGCCTGTGTTTGTCTGGCGTCGGTTTGCGTCGGTTTGTGTAAGCGTCGGCCTGTGTTTGTCTGAGGGTAGGTTTGTGTGGCGTCGGCCTGTGTTTGTGCAGCGTCGGTTTGTGAGGCGTCGGCTTGTGTTTCTTCGGCGTCGGATTGTGCGGCGTCGGTTTGTGCAGCGTCGGTTTGTCGGCGTCGGCCAGTGTTTGTGCAGCGTAGGTTTGTGTCTGGCGTCCGGTTTGTGCAGCGTCGGTTTGTCTGGCGTCGGCCTGTGTTTGTCTTGGCGTCGGTTTATGTGCAGCGTCGGTTTGTGTAATGGCGTCGGCCTGTGTTTGTCTGGCGTCGGTTTGTGCAGCGTCGGTTTAATGTGGCGTCGGCCTGTGTTTGTCGCGGCGTCGGTTTGTGTAAGCGTCGGCCTGTGTTTGTAGCGTCGGTTTTGTGTGGCGTCGGCCTGTGTTTGTGCGGCGTCGGTTTGTGCAGCGTCGGTTTGTGTGGCGTCGGCCTGTGTTTGTGCGGCGTCGGCTTGTGTTTGTGCAGCGTCGGTTTGTGAGGCGTCGGCCTGTGTTTATCTGGCGTCGGCTTGTGTTTAATGCAAGCGTCGGTTTGTCGGCGTCGGTTTATGCAGCGTCGGTTTGTCTGCGTCGGCCTGTGTTTATCTTGGCGTCGGTTTATTACAGCGTCAGTTTGTGTAAGCGTCGGCCTGTGTTTGTCTGGCGTCAGTTTGTGCAGCGTCGGTTTGTGTGGCGTCGGCCTGTGTTTATCTGCGTCGGTTTGTGCAGCGTTAGTTTATTAATAAGCGTCGGCCTGTGTTTGTGCAGCGTCGGTTTGTGTGGCGTCGGCCTGTGTTTGTGCAGCGTCGGTTTGTGTGGCGTCGGCCTGTGTTTGTGCAGTGTCGGTTTGTGCGGCGTCGGCTTGTGTGGCGTCGGCCTGTGTTTGTGCGGCGTCGGCCTGTGTTTGTGCGGCGTCGGTTTGTGCAGCGTCGGTTTGTGTGGCGTCGGCCTGTGTTTGTGCGGCGTCGGCTTGTGTTTGTGCAGCGTCGGTTTGTGTGGCGTCGGCCTGTGTTTGTGCGGCGTCGGCTTGTGTTTGTGCAGCGTCGGTTTGTGCGGCGTCGGTTTGTGTGGCGTCGGCATGTGTTTGGGCGGCGTCGGTTTGTGCAGCGTCGGTTTATTAATAGCGTCGGCCTGTGTTTGTCTGGCGTCGGTTTATTACAGCGTCGGTTTAATGGCGTCGGCCTGTGTTTATCTGGCGTCGGTTTATTGCAGCGTTAGTTTGTGTAAGCGTCGGCCTGTGTTTGTGCGGCGTCGGTTTGTGTGGCGTCGGCCTGTGTTTGTGTGGCGTCGGCCTGTGTTTGTGCAGCGTCGGTTTGTGTGGCGTCGGCCTGTGTCTGTGCAGCGTCGGTTTGTGCGGCGTCGGCTTGTGTGGCGTCGGCCTGTGTTTGCTGCAGCGTCGGTTTGTGTGGCGTCGGCTTGTGTTTTTGCAGCGTCGGTTTGTGCGGCGTCGGTTTGTGCAGCGTCGGTTTGTGTGGCGTTGGCCTGTGTTTGTGCAGCGTAGGTTTGTGCAAGCGTTAGTTTTGTTAAGTCGGCCTGTGTTTGTCTGGCGTCGGTTTAATGGCGTCGGTTTATTGCAGCGTCGGTTTGTGTGGCGTCGGCCTGTGTTTGTGCGGCGTCGGTTTGTGTGGCGTCGGCCTGTGTTTGTGCGGCGTAGGTTTGTGCAGCGTCGGTTTGTGCGGCGTCGGTTTGTGTGGCGTCGGCCTGTGTTTGTCTGGTAGGTTTTGTGTAAGCGTCGGCCTGTGTTTGTGCAGCGTCGGTTTATTAAAGCGTCGGCCTGTGTTTGTCGCGTCGGTTTGTAAGCGTCGGTTTGTGTGGCGTCGGCCTGTGTTTGTGCGGCGTAGGTTTGTGCAGCGTTGGTTTGTGTGGCGTCGGCCTGTGTTTGTGCAGCGTCGGTTTAGGCGCGTCAGCCTGTGTTTGTCTGGCGTCGGTTTATTACAGCGTCGGTTTGTCACGGCGTTAGCTTGTGTTGTCTAGCGTCGGTTTGTCTGGCGTCGGTTTGTCTAGCGTCGGTTTGTGTAAGCGTCGGCCTGTGTTTGTCTGGCGTCGGTTTGTGCAGCGTTAGTTTGTGCGTCGGCCTGTGTTTGTGCAGCGTCGATTTGTGTGGCGTCGGCCTGTGTTTGTGCAGCGTCGGTTTGTGCGGCGTCGGTTTGTGCGGCGTCGGTTTGTGCAGCGTCGGTTTGTGTGGCGTCGGCCTGTGTTTGTGCGGCGTCGGTTTGTGTGGCGTCGGCCTGTGTTTTTGCGGCGTAGGTTTGTGCAGCGTTGGTTTGTGTGGCGTCGGCCTGTGTTTGTGCGGCGTCGGTTTGTGCAGCGTTGGTTTGTGTGGCGTCGGCCTGTGTTTGTGCAGCGTCGGTTTGTGTGGCGTCGGCCTGTGTTTGTGCGGCGTCGGTTTGTGCAGCGTCGGTTTGTGTGGCGTCGGCCTGTGTTTGTGCAGCGTCGGTTTGTGTGGCGTCGGCCTGTGTTTGTGCAGCGTCGGTTTGTGTGGCGTCGGCCTGTGTTTGTGCGGCGTCGGCTTGTGTTTGTGCAGCGTCGGTTTGTGTGGCGTCGGCCTGTGTTTGTGCGGCGTCGGCTTGTGCGGCGTCGGTTTGTGCAGCGTCGGTTTGTGTGGCGTCGGCCTGTGTTTGTGCGGCGTCGGTTTGTGCAGCGTAGGTTTGTGTGGCGTCGGCCTGTGTTTGTGCGGCGTAGGTTTGTGCAGCGTTGGTTTGTGCAGCGTCGGTTTGTGTGGCGTTGGCCTGTGTTTGTGCGCCGTCGGTTTGTGTGGCGTTGGTTTGTGTTTGTGTGGCGTCGGTTTGTGTGGCGTCGGCCTGTGTTTGTGTGGCGTAGGTTTGTGCAGCGTCGGTTTGTGCGGCGTCGGCTTGTGTTTGTGCAGCGTCGGTTTGTGCGGCGTCGGTTTGTGCAGCGTCGGTTTGTGTGGCGTCGGCCTGTGTTTGTGCGGCGTCGGTTTGTGCGGCGTCGGTTTGTGCAGCGTCGGTTTGTGTGGCGTCGGCCTGTGTTTGTGCGGCGTAGGTTTGTGCAGCGTTGGTTTGTGCAGCGTCGGTTTGTGTGGCGTTGGCCTGTGTTTGTGCGCCGTCGGTTTGTGTGGCGTTGGTTTGTGTTTGTGTGGCGTCGGTTTGTGTGGCGTCGGCCTGTGTTTGTGTGGCGTAGGTTTGTGCGGCGTCGGTTTGTGCGGCGTCTGTTTGTGCGCCGTCGGTTTGTGCGCCGTCGGTTTGTGCGCCGTCGGTTTGTGCGCCGTCGGTTTGTGCGCCGTCGGTTTATCGCCACGTCGGTTTGTCGCCCGTCGGTTTATCGCGCCGTCGGTTTTAGCTGTCGGTTTAATGCGCCGTCGGTTTGTCGCGCCCGTCGGTTTAATGCGCCCGTCGGTTTATTAATGCCCGTCGGTTTAGTGCAAGCGTCGGTTTATGCGTCGGTTTAATGCGCCCGTCGGTTTGTGCGCCGTCGGTTTGTGCTGTCGGTTTGTGCGCCGTCGGTTTGTGCGCCGTCGGTTTGTGTGACGTCGGTTTGTGTGCCGTCGGTTTGTGCAGCGTCGGTTTGTGAGCCGTCGGTTTGTCGCCCGTCGGTTTGTCGCGCCGTCAGTTTGTGCGCCCGTCGGTTTAATGCAGCGTCGGTTTGTTAATGCCCGTCGGTTTGTCGCAGCGTCGGTTTCTCTGGCGTCCGGTTTATTGCAGCGTCGGTTTATTGTGCCCGTCGGTTTGTGTGCCGTCGGTTTGTGCAGCGTCGGTTTGTGCGGCGTCGGTTTGTGCGGCGTCGGTTTGCGTTTGTGCGGCGTCGGTTTGTGCGGCGTCGGTTTGTGCGGCGTCGGTTTGTGCGGCGTCGGTTTGTGCGGCGTCGGTTTGTGCGGCGTCGGTTTGTGCGGCGTCGGTTTGTGCGGCGTCGGTTTGTGCGGCGTCGGTTTGCGTTTGTGCGGCGTCGGTTTGTGCGGCGTCGGTTTGTGCGGCGTCGGTTTGTGCGGCGTCGGTTTGTGCAGCGTCGGTTTGTGCAGCGTCGGTTTGTGCGGCGTCGGTTTGTGCGGCGTCGGTTTGTGCGGCGTCGGTTTGCGTTTGTGTGGCGTCGGTTTGTGCGGCGTCGGTTTGTGCGGCGTCGGTTTGTGCGGCGTCGGTTTGTGCGGCGTCAGTTTGTGTGCCGTCGGTGAGCGTGCCTTCGGCCTGGTCCTGGCCGCACTGTGAGCTCAGGGACACTGCAGGACTCTCCTCCCATCTTATTTCCTCCCAGGGTAAATGCAGCACTTGTTCTTGGATCGTCTTATCGATGTAGAAAGCTCTGTCCAGCAGCTCCCTCAAGTCTTCGTCTTCAGAGAGCCAGAAACGTTCAAATCTAATGGCAGCAGTAACCGCCAAGTGACTGGAAAAAAAAAAAAAAAAACGCAAAATGAATAATACTGTTCTGGTCTGTGCTGATAGCATTGAAATGAAATTCACATTCTATTCTTCTGGAGGCATTCAGTGTCCTGCATTGCGCGGTTTAACTTCTTCAGCAGTTCATTTTCTTCTTTTTTGGCAGCTTGTGTGTGCACCTGCCGTTTTAACTGCTCAGACTTTGAACTACGACACAGAACAAAATAGTTATGATCAAAGGTTTGCACCAAGAGCACTGACCCGAGGTTTAGGGTCTGGATAACAAAAGGTACAAAGAAGGACATTTAGTTTTGACAGACAAAGAATGGGAACATTATTACGGTGTACTTTATTGAGGGACATGTATTCTCTGCATTTGACCCATCCTTAAATACCACGGGGGGCGACCTGTCAGGACTTCAGTTGGACGATTGCTTATTGTGCATGTTTTATGTTGAAACTGAAGCCCGGAGGAAACCCACCAGACACAGAAACATGAAACTCCACACGAAAGGCCTGGGAGTCGAACCCATGACCTGAAACTCATTGGACGACCACAACCTCATATTTGAAAAGAATTCTATTGAAAACATTTTAGCATTTTATAACACCATGTCAGAGTGCACTTATTGCAAATGAGACCACTGTCTGCATCTAAATATAAAACGTTTTATTCACCGATAAGCAGGAAGTGCAGTGTTAGCATACTGGCGGTTGTTAGCTTTATTCTGATCCCTCGAGAGTTATGAAAAGCGATTATAAACTCATTTTGAATATTTCATTGTCGCCCACTGAGGCAACCGCTGTGGTGATGTTCAGCGTTACAAAATAACTTTATTTGAATGTTTAGGGTGCTCAGAATGCATTCGGTAAGTGAGCGATACATGTGGACTGCTGCTAACAGTTTTTCCAGGTACAGCACCTTTAAAGTCTATGTGACAGGTTCTCATGTTTTTCTAATTCTGCCTTAGTTTGGCGGGAGGGCTCCTGTGGTAAATATTTATATAGTTTTACATTTGTGAAGTTGCAGTTTGTGAAGAAATTTTGAAAAATAAAAGGTTAAAATTACAGGAAGTAGTGCCGAGTTCTAAAATGGAATCCCTCTGTGATGTCATCAAAAAGCAACATAATAACTGATACAATTTTCTGACAGTTTAAACAGCCATTCAACAAAATAAAGGTGTTATTATTTGTCAGATATAACTACAGTGTAATTTATGTCATATTTGCTGCCCATGACCAACCAGGAAGTAACATTATAAACATTACACAAACTGTCAAACTAGGGACAAATGGGCAAAATATTTAGTAAAATCTTAAATAAAATCATCTTCCCAACATTTTAGTGAAATGGGACGTCACTGGGAGTTGTTTTCCACATTAACATCCTACTGTGTATCTGAGACATAAAAAACCAACAATGGAAACAATCGATGGGTATCTATGGAACATAATTGTAGCAGCCAAAATAACAGCGAAATGTGAAAATGTGAAATTGGGAAATTACTTTTATATTAAACATTAAAAAAAGGACATTTACAGGACATTGGGACAAACAGGACTTTTCTGCCGAGCAACATGTATCAAACTTTGCCACACTTTCTGTCAATTGTGGTGGAGCTGCAAACATGACTCACTGGTTTCTCCTAAATACAAAATTCTGTTTTAATGTCACAGAAATTAATATCTGGCAAATAAAATATATGGGAACACCTGTATTTTGTTGAATTAATATTTAAAGGATCAGAAAAAATTTGTTTCTTGTGCATGAACTATCCCTAGTGAGTCTCCTCAGTGTGATGTCATCATGTTTTCACTTCCTTGCTCTACTTTTCTTCGCAAACTGACACTTGATTGGTGTAAAACTATCATATATATATATGTATATATATATATATATATATATATATATATATATATATCTATATACACAGGTTTTATTTTATTTATTTATCATAAAAACCAAATAAATTATATGAAGCATCCTAGTTGTTTGTTAAATCAGACCTTTTTTTCCTGGCGTTATCAGTCTCAGTCCTCCTGCGCACTTCTCTGGCCTCATTAGCAGCTTGAATATTGCTTTCCATTGTGTTCCTTAGAAATAAAGTCACCTGTAGAACCAAATGACAGAAGTGTGACAGAAGTATTAGAATTATTTGAAAAATGCTACTTAACATTCTGACTGAATTCCGCAGAATTATGGGCAGCACAAACTGCTTTTTGTGGACACATGTTTGCCACAGGAGCTTTTGTTTTGCTCAAATTAACTTAAAGTCTAACGTGATGTTATATGACAGGTTTGGGACCTTTTCATTTAACAATTTTAACTCTTTTGAAAATATTATGTTTGTATTGGGTGATACCAATATGTTAAACTTTAAACTTTGGAGTCTGGCCCTAGATTATATCAATGTAGGACTATTTCACAAATAATGAGAATTTACTCACAAAACAGATCGATTTAGTTCATTATCATCAACGTTATCTTACATCTTAATTCAGATTGTACTCTGCTCCACTCCTTTTTCCGACATTTAAATGGCCAACATACGTTTTACAGCAAGTATTGATCAATCAAACTGGACACGTCAACGTGTCACTGAATCCGTAAAAACGTTAACGTCAGGTCTTTTTTTGTTTCTTTCCTTGCCCTAACCCTAGAATATTAATACACAGAAATCAATGCAAAAATGTTTCAAACAAATATGCTACATATGCCATGAGTCCCATTTTGGCAACATTGGGGCTAACAAGAGCTAACTATGAAGCTAAAGCTAGCTAGCTGCTAGCGTTAGCTGCCATCACATTTGCGCCATAGAACTATAATAAAACCTGGAAGATGAATCCAAGATGGCCGTCCTGTTTATCCCTATGGAGAGTGCTCATTGGCGCATGACCCCAAAAAAGTTTCTTACTTCCGCATTTACTTCCTGATACGAAGGCTGCCATCTTTGTTTTACTTCCTGATTTGAAGGCTGCCATCTTTGTTTTACTTCCTGAAACGATGGCTGCCATCTTTGTTTTAGGGCGCCACGTGACGACAATCCCCCACTTCATATAAAAACGGTAATTTCTGTGATTTTAGAAACGGTAGAAAAGAACATTTCCTTCTATTTTATTTAAATACTGATAATAATTCAGTCCTGTCTGCAATTATAATGTGACATTTGAGAAAAAGGCTGGTTCCAAGAGGCTGCAGTACCTCGCACGGCCACAAATCAATCTGGGACCACAGTCAGAGGGGGCGTACCTTATCCAGTTCTTTTAATACATCCATGATTTGCGCTCATTACAGAGTTTCTTTCCGGACTTTCATCTCAAAGTGTTTTTTCTTTCTTCCATTTTTTGTATTTGAACGTTTTTCAAACTAAATTTAAACAAAACAAAAACATTCTCAATAATATTGACCTTAACTTACCTAAATTAACTGTTAACTAGGCGTTGCTATGGCAACATGCTGTGTCGAATGGTCGACTGTGACAAACTGTTTTATATAAATGCACTTTGTTTTATATTGTGTTTTTTTATTGTTACAAACCTATAAACACACATATGTGTGCATATTGTTTAACAACCAAAAAGAGACAAATATTATTTATTAACAAAAAAAACATAAACATATGTAAATTCTTGTAAACCAATTTAATGTAAATTTAAAAAACTGAGGAGCTGAGACATTCTAGAAAGAAAAAAAGGAAGAAATAAAGAAAACTTAGATTATGCCAAAAATATTAAATTAAATGTGTGTTAAATCTTTCTATATATTCACTTCCTGTGCTTGTTGTAGAAGTGTGAGCGTGCAGCTGAGACGTGCATTATAAATAAAGTGGAATAAAGAAGTGTTTTCTGTAATGAAAACATGTCTGAAGGACCAACAACGTCGTGCTGAAGAGGGAAACTGTCTACAGACGTACTGGACCAGGAGGACTCTTCATCTCATCCAGAGCAGGCTCTCAGTGAACGCCGCTGCAGCCACAGCTCAGATGGTTTTCAAGAGAGAACAAGCTCTTTAACAAAGACACTGAAAAGCTCAGAATATTGAATATGTCACAGGATCTAATATAAGAATAATAATACTAGAATAGAATCTATACTGAAACAAAATAGGCCGACATAAAAGGGACAAAATTAGACCTTTCCTGAGCAGTTGCAGAATAGTCCTGCTCCTTTGTGCATAAGATATGATTAAGAAACTATTACCATTTCTCTAATGTGATAATGGAGTTTTAGGATCGAAACACAATTAATTCAAATGTCATTAAAAACTTTTTCTTGCTAATATTGTTTTTAAAGGGCACTATGTAGTTTGCTGGTGCAGGGTATGAAACATTCTATTCTATTAGAAATGGAATAAAAGTACTTTTTGGGAAATAAACAAAAAATATTTTATGAGAAAATCAGGTGACGGACCCTCGACTAGAAAAAATCATAGTGCACCTTTAAAAATGTTAAAGTTTTAAAATGCATCATTTAAATATATATATATATATATATATATATATATATATATATATATATAACTTTTTTTGCTTGCTTTTCATGAAGCTATTCCTATCATCGCTAGAACTGAATCAATCTGACTAAAATTAAATTAAATGACTTTATAAATGTCTTTTTAGTTTGTCTTATAACGGATTCATTTCAATAAAAGCAGCATTATGATACTGCCCTCTGCTGGTCATAATGTAATACAGCCACAGCTCACATAATGCTTTTTTCATGACGCCTTTTGAACCATAGTGTTTCTAAAATATAAATCTTGAAAAAATGCAATAGTACTAGTTTTTTTTTTACATTTATTTTATTTTTCTTATAAAATGTAGACACTGTGGACAGACAAGTTCACAAAAGCAAAAATCTAAATATGAAGACTCCACAAAACCACAAAACAGTCTAGATTCATTTTCAACAGAAATGTCACTTTGTTCTTTAAAAACATTAAAATAAACTTTCTTCAGTGAGTGCGAGAAACAAAAGCTTTACAAATATACGCATGAACGACAAAAGCTCAAACAAAAAAAATACAATTCAAGGTATTTTCAAAACATTTTAAAGCGTGAAGAGTGAATACATTCGATTTCCAGCGACAAACAACAGAAATAAGCACTTTGGTCTTCTCCTCCTCATCATAGACTCAACATTATAATGCTAATGTTTCAAAGTGTGAAGCCAGAGGTGGGACAGAGCTCTAGAGTGGAACGGCGGCCATCTTGGGACTGTAACTGAAACCTGAGGATCCATACGGCGTCGTTATGTATCTAATGAAGAAATTATAATTATGGGAAGACAATTTTTGTTTGGATTTTGCCACCATGAACAAATTAATTGCTTGAAAATGTTGTTCAAAAATGTAAACAATTTGCCTCAATTGCAATTGCAAGTCTGTGGGCTCAACATTTAAGTTACCATCAGGGAAAATACAACGGTTTATCACAAGATCAAGTCAGCGTTTGGTGAGAAATGATCATTTTCTGTTTATATCTGCCTTTTGCCGTTTTGTTGTCACTCGAGTCTGTGTTCTTGTTGCACTTAAGTGAGCCAGTCCTCTTTGGAAGCTAAACCAGGCTAGCAGGATTTGGATCTCTTAAATGGGTCGATACAGTTCACTTAAAGGGGCTGTACCTGATTTTTGCTGTTGTGAAATGGGAAAAACAGAACTAGGCCACATGCCCAATTTTTTGTGTGTAATAAAGTAAAATCTGTGTTGCCCCAGTACAGATCTATTGGAAAAACGTCTATTTGGATGAAAATGAGACCACGACTTTAACTCTGCATCTATTTGTAGAATGTTTTTTCCTATGAGAAACAGGAAGTGCGCAGTTTGCATGATAATGTTTGTTAGCTTCACCCATGAAATCCGTGACACTCAGCTCAGAGATGAACTCATGGAGGTGAATATTTAGGTAACGCTTTAGATTAAGGTTCCTTAGTAAACTATTTACAATGCATTAATAAGCACTTGATGTGTTTATAAGCACTAAGGGATTTACATGCATTTATTAGCGTGATAATTGCAAATAATGTAATATGCAGCTCACTGATGCTCTGTACATGTGGTTTATTCACTCAAACATGTTTTGGCTGATGGATAATAAACCTGTATAAGGCGTTATAAGTGCATAAACAAACCATTAGTGCTTATTAACATCTTATAAAGAGTTAACTAAGGAACCTTAATCTAAAGCGTTACCAATGTTTATTATGCTGGGGCTGTATTAGGAAAGTGAGAGATACATGTGACTGATGTAAAGACTTTGACATTAATTAGTTCTGTTTTTCACGTTTCAAAACAGTAAAAATCAGGTACAGCCCCTTTAAGACCGTGGAGACACTTTCGGACTGATGCACTCAAAGCGAACAAGTGGAAACGTGGCTCATGTTTTGATGAAACTTTTGGACTAATTGCAAAGAAGCTGTCTCAGTCGCCGCAGACGTCCACTTCAGCTTTGTCCTCCACCTCTGGCATTAAGCTCGTCGAGTTAGCACGAAGCTAACAACGTAACAATTTCTTGGACATGAAAACTTCACGTACCATGAAGTTCGAAAGGCGTAAAAAACTTTTTCAACGCAAGTGAACGACAGAAAACTCCTTCAAGCTGTTGAGGTACAAAAACATCGAGACAACGCAATTTATTCTTCTTCTTCTTCCCAACTTTGTCCTGCTTTTTAAACATGTCGACGTTTTAAAGTGCATCATTTAAATCACACTCATTCCACATGCACAAACTACTACAAGTTTTGACAGCATTGGGTTCAACGAAAGGGCATTAAAACGGAGCCTTATTATGATTCTATTTACCTTTTATGAAGCAATCTTGGTCGTCTCAAGAACTCAAATCTCAAAAACATCTGACTAAAATCACTAAAACGAAATAAAACGATGACTTTAACAAAATATATCATCTTTCCACATCAAAAACCTTCCTAAAATATTAAGTACATCAACTTAAAATGTCATAAAATAAAATAATTTGATGGAGAAAGATGAACTGACCAGTAGGGGGCAGCTCTACTCCAGAATTTGGAACTAAAATGGAAAAAGAACACTTCATTGAGTAATAATAATACTATCCTTTAATGATAATCAATTGAAACTGTTATCAATTTATTCCAAAAAGAGTAGATTAGATTTCAACTTGCCGACTGGTCAGTGCATCCAGGAGTGGGCGGGACTAATTGAATCCTTTTAGAAACTTTAATACGTGGCAATGAAACAAAACAAGTCGTGGTGCGTTTTTTTTTGGATGAAAAGTCTAAAATTATGACACGGTTTGAAGCTCAAAAAAGGTAAATTTAGCAAAACGAAGCCGCTTTAACGTCCCTCTCGCTCAGAAAAACTGCTGTGGTCAGATCATGTCTTTTCTACATGAAATAATACAGGAATAAATGCACGATTTATCAACAGAGGCATTGTCTTGTCATTAAAATAAATTGAAATATCAACAATGAAAGTCAAAGCTGTCAGTTTTTCGAAAATGCGATTTTTTTGTGATTGTGTACAAGCAAATAGGGTTTTTTCCAACCAAATGCAAACCTGGAGAATAAACGATCGAAGGCGAGGATTTGTGAAGACAGAGAAAACAGTGCGTTTTTAGTTTTATTTTGTTTTTTACAGATATCATGTTCGTAATTAGGAAAGTCGCGATTGTCAGCCTCTGTAATAAACAACCTGCATTTTTATCCACTATGTTCATTTTAACGAAAACGTGACCCAATATGACGGTAGCATTGGCCGGATGTTGAGAAACAGAAATAAACTTAACCTGCGAGAGGGTTTGATTGTGAAAAACTTGCCATAAATTCACGAGAACTGAGCGTAAATGAACTAAAACTGTTCCAAACTGAGACAAAGACCAGCGCCGGGTCAGAGAGAGTCGTAATACTTCATAACTGTGTATTCATAGCATTGTCTGTAACACTTTACAATAACTACACTTTAATTATCCCACATAAATCATGCACAAAGACTTAAATCATAAAGAAAACGGTTTATTGAGTGATTCAGGATCAGAAACTACTTAATTAAAATCCTACTACTCCTTATATTAAGTAGTTACTGGGCCAGAATCATTTTTAATAAACGATGTGTTCATTACTAAAGTCTTTGTTCATGCTTTATAAAGGTTTAATAAGATGTAGTTAAGTTAAGTTTATTGTCTGTAAAATGCTGCAAAAACAGATGTCTACATTGTTTAAAATGACTTGAACCAAGAATATTAATCTTTTTGACATTTTTTTCTGACAACGCAAAATTAATCAATGTTTTTTCTTCTTATTTCAAATGCAAGACAGACTTGAAAAATAAAACTAATCGTTCGGCAGATAACATTGCCTTGAAAAAGACTGTCTGCAGTATCTTTAGGTTCATTTAAATCAGTCAAAACTAATCAAATGAAGATAAATAATCTGAGTTCCAGGTATTTTGAAACAAATGTTGTTTTGTTTTTGCAGCGAACAAGTAAAATAAAACAATCTAAAATTCATAAAAACCTAGAAACACTGCCAGGGTAAATAAATAGTGAATTGCACAAACGTGAGAACATAAGAGTCAAAGGTCAGTCGGGTCGGCGGCGGCTCATTGTCATGATTTGATCTTCCACAGCTGCAACACAAACAAAGACGTCTGGAGTTAGTCACGGCAATATTTAACAAAGCAAACTCACGCTGTGGTCATTTGTGAACAGAACCAATTAATAATAATAATCATCATCATAATAATATAAGAATAATACTTATGTTTTATGTTTATATTTCTGTGTTTGTTTTCTTTTATGGGTCTGAAGTGACACAATCAGGTACAGCACCTTTAAGGTTTCATCTGGAGAGGTCTACAGGGTGTAAAATAATGTCACTTAGTGGAAGAGTATTGTCTTTGCACCCTTTTAAAACTTGGATGCACCTCAGTCAGTAAGACCGGGACAGACTGCCATTTGCACTACTGTCAATCCAACTGTACATTTCTGTATACAGTGATCCCTCGCTATATCGCGTTTCATCTTTCACGGCTTCGCTGCTTCACGGATTTTTTTTACAGTGCGGATATTTTTACAGTGCATCCACTGAACATCAGCGCACGCACAAGAACGGGACCCTTTGATGAGTCGTTCATTGCAGTTCTCAAATATAATCGCATATCCATTTATAAAAATCTTCTTGCTCAGAAAAAGAAAGAGCGCCAACAACTACCCGTAACCTGCGCCTTCAGTAGAGACAGACGCTACAGCGGAGTCAGGACGAAGAGGCACAGACTGTGAAATACGCCAGTGACAATGTTTCCAACCTTGTATTACTATATTAAAATTATTGTTTTAAACAAATTTTGAGCTTTAAAACAGGTTTTGGTTTTTGGTTTCATTCCATAGTTCAGTATTGCATTGTAAAATAATAAAAAATAAAGCTGTGACTACTTCACGGATTTCACTTTTCGCGTGTTATTTTTGGAACGCAACTCCCGCGATAAACGAGGGATCACTGTATACTCTTAGTCGATCTTAGTCTATTCCAGCAGTTGTCAAACTTTTTATCCCAAGTACCACCAAATAAAATACTCAGCTTCCCAAGTACCACCAAATCTAAATTTGGTCTAAAACAGGACAATTTCAGGTCTAAATTAGGGAGTAGAAGTAGAATACACCATCGCCACAGTAGTTTTAAATAGAAATTTACTAAAGATAGGGCAAAAATTTTTTAATAAAATGTACTCTAAATGAAGTAAACACAACAATTGAAGAGGTGTCCACATACCACCAGAAGAAGTTCGTTTACCCCCAGTGGCACATGTACCCCAGTTTGAGAAACACTGGTTTAATCTATTCCATTTTATTTTTTTCTTAATCTTATGCATGCCTCTTTTATATATTTTATTATATTTCATTCATTGTTTTATGTTGCACCTTACGCCGAAGCAAGTTCCTATGTTTGTGAATTTCGATCAACTGGCAATAAACAGTTTCTGATTCTGACCCGGCCTGCATCTGGATCATGTTTTAAAAATCAAGATGTTTCGACTCCCAAAAAAGTCATTTTCAATCTTTGGAACTGGTCAGAGTAACTCTACTTTAAACTGTTATAGGCTGACTTAACCCCGCCCCCTGGAGGAGTTTCACCTGATATTACACTGTCTTTGTCACTGTTTGACGGTTAAGGGTTATTAAAGTCCTGTTGTAGTCTGAGCCTCCCTCTTCACTGTTATTCACCAATAATCATTTTGTCTTCTCACTCGACCAAAGTGAAAGGACACTGTTATAAACGGCCGGCAAATTAAACCTTGAACCACCATTTCTGCTCAGAGAGGGATTCTCTTCTTTCACAAAAATGGCCTCCTTCACTCCTCTTTCAAACCAGATCCTCTGCTGCTTTAAACCTGCAGCTCAGTCTTCAAACGAGTGGCTTTCGAGTGCCTTTCCTTCTTAAATACATTTTTAATGTATTATTGGGTAAACAAGGATCGTGTTGGCGCACCTGTTCATTCATATCAACTTCCTTCCTGTAGACCAGTGTTTCCTAACCAGGGGTAAAGGGACCCCAAGGGGTACTTGAGGAATTACCAGGGGGTACTTGGAATGGTTTTAGGTTTTAATGAAGATGAAATGTACCTTTATCTGTAAAAATGTGTGATTAGTTGTAAATTTAGCATCTCTTTGGAGTATCTTGGACCATAAATCTAATTAAAACAATACATACAATAGTAAGAACAGACTATATTCAACTAGTAAACCCAATTCTTTGCGTGAAACTCAAATTAAGGGGTACTCGGAGTGTGAAACAAAACTTAGGGGGTACTCGTGACAAAAAAGGTTGGGAACCACTGCTGTAGACGACATTTTGAGGACTTTTTACGATTCAAAACATATTTTCTACGGTAACGGTAGAAAATATGACCCTGATATCCGTGTATACAACTAAAGTTAGTCCTTGGTTTATAGAGAGACAAATTGTGTGAAAATGGCGATTTTTGTTATAAATTTAAATTCAGCTGCTTCAACCATGTTCTAGGATTGAGAAAAATTATAATTTATCATTTATTTCAGCTTGAGGACGTGTTATGTTGAAGTCTGTTACTGTTGGCTGTGGTCGAATGTTGTTCTGGTTGTTGTTCGTACACGGTTTACACCCAACAGTGACGTGTTTCGTTGCGGGAGCGTTTACCTTGAGGTTGAATCCCAGCAGATCAGAGATGACTCCGGACACGGCCGACAGAATGACCACCTGAGTGATGTTGTAGAGCAGAGGGTTCATGGTGAGTCCGTACAGTCTGAACGGAGAGTCCAGCTCCTGCACAAACACAGACACAATCTTCAGAATCCTGCCCCAGCGAGGACTTCGGACGAGGAGTGAGCGACAGGGCAAAACACATCTATATATCGTGTTACATTTACCTGATTACTTTTACTCCTACGCATATTTTATAGTGTAAAAGTCTTATCTGAGTCAAAGTTTTGGTTCCTCTTCCACTGGAGTTAAAGTCTATATGACAGGTTTGACGACACATTTCTCTAAAACGTAGTGAACATGATTATATTTAAGATTTTACTAAACATTTTGCCCATTTGTCCCCAGTTTGACAGATTTCGTAATGTTTATACTGTTAATTCCTGGTTGGACATGAGCAGTAAATATGACATAGCTGTTACCTAGCGACCATTTTCAAAATAAGGACCAAAACCCATATAAATTACACAATAGTTATGATTTTACAAATAATAGCCCCCAATAACAACTTTATTTTGTTGAATGACACTTCTATTAGTATCAAAAAGTTGTGTCAGTCGTGTGTAAATTGTATTTGTATTTTTCAGGGCACGTTGCTTTTTGATAACATCACAGGTGGAGGGATCATTTCCTGTAATTTTAAACTTTTATTTTTCCAAATTTCTTCCCAAACTGCAACTTCACAGTTGCAAAACTAGAGTAATTGCCACAGGTGCCCTCCCACCAAACTAAGTTATAATTAAAACATTTTGAGAACCTTCATACAGACTTTAAGGATCTTGAGGGCTATTTTTTTAATGGACATTTTGTTTGTAATTAGGGATGTTAGGGATGATCATTTGGTTTATCGATAATTGTGATGATTCAAGTCACAATGTAATCGTACAAACCAAAAATAATAAGTATGAATATTTTAGAAGCAAATTTCAGTCTTTTTACTTCAATATACAATCCAAAAATAGATCTAAATGTGAATAACTTTTTAATCCGGCTGTTTTTGTCACATTAACTTTAAAGCTGGGGTGCCTGATTTTCACACTGCGGAACCAGAAGTAGGTTTTTAAATCTAACTCGTCCCTCGCTCTCACAAACCCTTAAAATTCACATGCATTAATTTTCGGTCCTGTGCACAGCTTTAAAACAGCTTTTTTCAGACAGCAAAGAGAAACTGGGGAGGACCACCTGAGCGCAGCCAATCAGAGCGCTGCTTTAAGCTCTTACTTTGAAACTAAATACTTTATTATTAGAAGCAGACGGCGCACAGAGGTCTCATTTTTGACAGAAAGTGCTGCTTTTACAACATCCTCTATGGTGGGAAACACAAAATGTACTAATTAACACCCAAAAAAGTCAGATACCACAGCTTTAAAGTCATTCAGAAAGTTTGATTTTGTAATGTTAGACAACGGGAATGAACAAAAATTAAAGGATTCTAGAGTTTAAGGCACCTTCTTGTGATTACAATTAAATCGAAGTGAAAGTTTTAAATACAATTGAACTCGTTTTCACACTGGCACTAGTCAGGTCGACATAAAAAAGAGATTTTGCTCTGGGAGTGAAAGAGTGTCACAGTCTGAAGCACAACGAATGCTGCTTTGAGAGCTTAAAGTGCGTATGATAGGTTTTTATGATTTTCTAATTTTGACTTTATTCAGTGTCTCTTGTTAATCTAAATAATATTTTGTGGAGAAAAGTTGAAAAATCTGTGGAAAAATTACAAGAAGTAAACAAACTGATGACATCACACTGGGGAGACAAAGGTCATGCATAAATTACACAACAGAAAGTACTTTTTTGACCCTTTAAACATTGATTCAACAAAAAGGTGTGCACGTGTATTTTTTTCTTTGACAAATAGAAAAATCTGCGACATTAGAAGAGTTTTGGCCCAGTGCACAGGATGTTTCTTGGTCATTTCCCAGTGTGATGTCATCAGGAACCAGGAAGTAAAATTTAAAATAAAAAAATGGCTAAACTGGGGTAAGATTTGTAAAGATTTTAGCAGAATTGGAAATATATTTATCTTTACTGCATTTTAGTTAAACGAGTAGCCCGACCTGTCAGAGGCCCTTTAAACATCTCTGAGCGGCTCCTGTCGAGTTTGTACCTTGAGAAGTTTCGTGGCGAGCTTGAGAACATTGTTGACCAGAGTCAGCTCCTCCTTCTTGTTTGGTTTCTTCTCCATTTTCAGATACAGGTTTATCTAAAGGAGCAGACAGACAGTTTAAATACATAATCAAATCCTTCCTTTAGCAGCGCGGGCCGTACCTGTTCGGTGAGCAGGATGGACGTGTTGCTATACTTCTTGCTGGTCTCGGAGCCCAGGGTGACGAAGCGCAGCAGGAACAGAGTGAGGCTGGAGCACCAGATCACCAGCTCCCAGTTATAATGACACTCCAGGAAGGTCTCGTGGACGTGCAGCAGCTACGGGACGGGAAATCAAGCTGAATGTCAGTCGTTTTGACTTGTTTAGATGCATTACATGGATGCTCCTCGGTAGTTTGTTTGTTTAGCGATGTTTCTGACTTGTTTCTACACGTTAACTTCTCATTTCAAGCCAAGATAGTCTTAGCAAGGCTGTAGTCGACTAAAGAAATTCTTGGTCGACTAAAGACCTGCCCCATCGACCAATTTAGTCGACTAAAAGGGAGCGTGGCAAAAATATATAAAAACGATGTAGTATCTCCGTGGATCTGACCCAAACTGCACTTAAAAGATCGAAACTGCTCAACAGTTCATGCAAAGATAACAATTTACACAGAAAAGTAGTAGTAAACAGTGCATTTATGTGTTAGAAATAGAGATTTACTCCAAAATCTTTAGCCAACTCACTCCAAATATTCTCGTTTTTGCTACATAATTTTGTTGAATGCAAATAAAACAATTGGTCGAGTAATAAAAATCTTGGTCGACCGACACCATCAACAGACTAATCGACTAAACGACTAAAGGATCACAGCCCTAAGTCTTAGTCTATTCTACTTTATTTTATTCTTAATCTTATGCATTCCTCTTTTATATATTTTATTCATTATTTTATGTTGCACCTTACACCGAAGCAAGTTCCTACGTTTGTGAATTTTGATCACTGACAATGGCAATAAACCCATTCTGATTCTGATAAACCCATTCTGAAAATATCTGCATGTGAAACAGACAATTGCAGAGTTTTGGGCGTCGTTTACCTGAGCACAGCAGATGAAGACAACGGACAGCGTGAGCAGGAAGGCGGACGACACGATCACATCCACGGAGCGCTGAGGGCCTCGTCTCTGGCAAACAAAGACAAACCGTGTTCATTCACTTGACCCTGATGATAACCGTACATTTGTCTGGACGCGGTGGAGGTGGACGCTGCCGGCACCTTGAGGTAGGAGCGCAGAGACAGCCACATCTTGATGTTCTGGACCTTCTTGAGCCTGAAGTGGGGCACCTCGGACTTCCTGGCTCTGCGCGCCGACGTCAGGTGACCAAACAGCTTTGCAAACAGCAGCCTCTGAAGATACAAACAAATAGAAACGTTCAACCAGGGCTCTAGTCGGCTAGAGAAATTCTTGGTCGACTAAAGACTTTCCCTGTCGACCGATTAATCAACTAAAAAGAGGTGATGCAAAACTATGAAATATCTCTCTGTATCTGACCCAAACTGCACTAAAAAAACAACAACAATAATAACAATCTATACAGAAATGTACAAGGAAACAGACACCTCCTCTTTTTACACCAAGTGAAACCTGAAACCTGGATCTGATTTTTTCATGACTGTGTAATCAGCTCGAGTCAGATTATTTCGAATGCGACCCAGGCCTATTTCGTGTAGCACCAAAGCAAAGTTCCGCCAGAGCGAGTTGAAAGGACAACAAACAAAAATGCAATATATTTGACAATCCCCAAACATTTTCCCAACTTACGCCCTGACAGAAAACACCTGACAGCACGAGCGTTAGATTTTCTCCCAGAGTCTGACCTGTTTGTACGTCCTCTCCGCCACGCTGAGCAGGAAGAAGAAGAGCCATATGAGGCAGACGCGCACCAGGAAGCTGAGCGTAACCATGGTGACGACCAGCGCGTCCGAGCCCGAGCCCACGCCGAACGCCGCGGCCAGGAACTCCCCGCCCGACAGGGAGGTCAGCTGGTCCACGTCCCGGTACTGCACCAGTCTGAGGAGAGAGCTTCATCGTTCAGTGTCGAGTTCGCGTGGGAATGATAAGGACTGTTGCCATAGCGATTAACGAAACGGAAACGGAAAACACAATACTATGTCCTTTGAATGGGGATTTGACCCGGTCTGGGGGGCTCTGTACCTGTAGGCGAAGGGAGTGAGGCCCAGAGTCACCGAGACGAGGTTCCCAAACACCTGATACCCGATGCCTGGAGTGTACATGTTCACCTGCACAAACACAAATGTTTTCTTAAAGATACTAGGCATTTTATGTGGAAAAAACGGCCAAAATGACACACGCATAATGACACATTGGGACATTTAAATCTGAAAAATGGACATAACCAGGTTTAAATTTATTACTTAATTTTGTACACATATTAGTCACAAAAAACATTACCATGGAGATTTTGGATTTCTGAATTAAGTAAACTAGATTTGACTGAAAATTGTCCTAAAAATTCAAGTTTCGTCTCATTTTTTTAACTTAAAACTTCAATAAATCAACTTTAGAATTAGATATCAAAAAAACCTTCGGTACATTTCATAAAAATCTTGCTGAGTCCAAGATTGTAAAGTTTAGCGTGTAGAAACTACTTTAAGTGGTGATCTTTATGTCCTGAGTGAGAAAAATGCATTTTAAGAAAACTGCCTTTTGAAATCTGGATGAAGTGGATTAAATGAAATAATAAAACATCTTTAGGAGCAGATTGGACAAGTTTGTTGTTTCCACAGTTTTTATGTTGAGAGAGTAAAAACAAAAACAAAAAAATGTGTTTTGCCCTTAGCCCCCTAACCCTAACCCTTAAAACATTTAGAGAAACAAAACTAGGGCAGATGATTCTTGCTGCAGTATCAGACACACGTACTTTGTTCATGATCATGCCGCTGATCTCCAGGACGGACATGTCGGCCTTCTTGCACTCGTTTCCCTCCCACACGATGGCGCTCACTCGCTCCAGCCCGGGGTTTGAACTGTGCAGCCACGGGACATGACCCTGCAACGGCACAACATGAAAACAGGCTCATTATCGTCCATGATATATAGGTCTGATGACAGCTAGAGGAAAAATATTCTGCATTTTTCATATTGCTGTTCATTCTATGACCTGTGTTATCAGTCACTATGAAATGACACTTACTGAGTGCATCCAGCCAGCAGATGGCGCCTGTGCTATATACAATCTAGTGAAGTTAGCGCTGAAAAGTCAATTAATCGGTCGATGGTATCTTAGTCGACCAAGATTTTTATTAGTCGACTAATTATCTTATTCATATTAAATGATTATAAAATTATTTATACGGCAAAAACAAGACGATATGAAGTGAGTTAGCTGAAGATTTTGGAGTCTTAACGTATAAATACACTGTCTCCTTGTACTTTCTGTATAAATTGTTGTTTTTGTATTAACACCTCTGCAGTTGTGGTCTTTTCAGTGCAGTTTGGTTCCGATAAATGGAAATATTTCATAGTTTTGATATAATTTTGCCGCACACTCTTTTAGTCGATAGGGCTGGTCTTTAGTCGACCAAGAATTTCTTTAGTCGACTACAGCCCTAGAAAAGACGTCGCTGTGTGGATTAGAGGCAGAAATGCTCAGAATGAGTTTAGCGATGATTTAAGGACTAAAAATAGCGGAAGATTCTCTGATAAATGACGTATGAAGTCTGAAAATATGTCAGAAAATCCCGGAAGTTCAGCAGGAAGCGTGTTTGACGCTCGGAGGGGGAGGATTTTCTAATAAACATTCCTCAAAACAGCGTGAATGCAACTGAATGCTACTCCAGGTGTGTTTTTGATGATGGAACATTGTTAAAACAAGGTTAAAAGCTCAAAAAAGTCACTGCAGCAGAATGTGTGTCCTTTAAAAAAGAGTGAGTGGGGCTGACCTGGTGGAAAGGGTCGTCTCTGTACTCCTTTTTGGACGGTCCACACACAGGGGTCCCGGTTCCTTCTCCCTCTGCATTAAAAACAGTGTTCAGAGTAAATCATTGTGTTTGTTTGTTGTTTTTAATTATGTTTTCCGTCTGTACTGCGTACCATCAGTTCACATTTGAATTTAAGTTGCAATTGGCAAATCAGTTTTCTTACTTTGTCACTTAATTAAGAAATTTAATGTAGATAACTGACTGTCCTGCCTCATCATGAAATCTGCTACAGGCTGGCACACACTTCAGGGTTTTTAAACAAGAAGTAAAAAGTGTGGAAACATGAGGAGAAGTGTAAAGAACCAACAGTGTATTTTTCCATTGCTAAAACTGTAGTTGTATTTCATAGTTTGTCCATTTTCACGAAGTAAGAGTTAACTTCCTGTTTTTAAGAGGAGCCACTTCCTGTTTAGCGCTTTAACGTAGCATTAGCTTGACATAGAAAAAGACGATCAAAAGGCAAACGCAGAAAAATTGACACGGAGCAGAAATGTAGCTGCCCCTCTGAAGAGGCATGAGGTACGTTTTAAGTTGCACATAAGCACAATTGTAATGTTTTGTGTTTCTAAAGAGAAGTTGTATTAATTTTGTAAGTAAGATACGTTAACTAATGTGTGATTAGAAAGGTCCAGTTAGCTATCGTTTTGCAAAGGTGTAAGAGCATGGCATTTAGCATTTACACAATGTATTTTTGTGTTTCCCCAGCGCTTACGGTGTATTTGATTTATTGCCATTAAATCAGAAAAGCATCAGTAAAGTGTCAACTCTCATTCAGGGGGTATGCAAGAAGAATAATATAAGATTTTAAATGTTATGATCCTGTGCAAAGACTGCAGAGCCAAAAGTGCATCGTCTGTTTCCTGTCCAGAATAAAACCAAAAACACTGTCCACGCCAGCACTGCCCTGAAAAAGACCGAGTCAGACTAAATATAAGTCAATCAATAAAACGACTCGCTTTGAGATCTGAGCATTACACTTCTAGTTTAGAATAAAAACAAAGACAAAACTGTGCTAAAATGATTTGGTAAAACGCTGAAGTGGAAGAAGCAGCTCCTTGTTTACTGTAATCTACACATCCGTTTGCAGAGCACAAGTGCAATGTTTGTCAGAGAAAAGCTATGGGATTGTTAAGTGCTGATGGGATCACTCTCTAAAACAAAGCTGTTTTGAAGTTTTAAAATTGCACAAACATAACCAGTGAATTAGAGAAATGAGACAATTTTCATGCATATATTATTAATTATTTTTTCCATTAAAATCTAGGGCTAAAATGTCTTTACTTAATCAGAAAGGTCAGAAAAACTCACGAATGAATGGAACTCTGAACATTTAGGACCTGTGATGTCACACTTCAATCCCACAGCTGGGTTTTATACAATTATAAAACGGTTCACTGGGATTACACTGCTCTGATCTTATTGTGTCAGTGGTATAAAGGTGAACAGTAATAAAACCGGAGCAGGCTGGAGTCCCCACAGACCTGTCTCGGAGGTGCAGGACGAGCGACACTCGGCGCAGTGCAGGAAGTCCTCCCACAGCAGGTCCTCGGTCTCAGACTCGTGTCTCGTGCTCTCAGAGTCCTGGGTCCTGAGGCTGGAGCAGCGAGAACTGCAGCTGGTGCCCGACTTCGGCACGTCCTGGACCCAGAGGTAACATGTGAGAGGAAGTATGGTCTTTTGTTCAAATATACATTCATACGTTTTATCAGAGTGTATGCAGGTGACATCACAGCATTCTGAATCTTGGCAAAAACACACGAGTCAATGGTGAGTAATGACATTTTCACCTGTAAAAGCTCAAAACAACTAAAATGTGAAAGAGCTGCCACAGTCTAATAACAAATATAAAGATCTACAACTCAAAAAAGTATTTTGTTTGAATCTGACATTTAAAAAACAGAAAATCAAGTAAAGAGACACTGATACGTTTCTCTCCTTAAATAACATGCTTCTGAGTCCAAGTGTTGAGGAAAATCAATCGTTGTGTTGAAGTGTCCTAAATCTCCAACTGCCGTTAGCAAACAAACAAGGAACTACTTTCAGTTTATATTTTGCTGAATAAAGTTAATTTGAGCAAAACAACAGCTCCAAGAACAAAAAATAAGACAAAAACAGCAAAGAAACACATTTTATTAGCTACGCTTCTCATAATTCAGTCAGAATGTTGAGGAGCATTTTTCAAATAAAACAATGGTTATGTGCATAACTAACATAATCTATTATATTTGTTACTTAATTTTGTTGACATTTTAGATACACTTTACGTTGAGGAGCATTTTTCAAATAAAACAATGGTTATGTGCATAACTAACATAATCTATTATATTTGTTACTTAATTTTGTTGACATTTTAGATACACTTTACGGTTTGTAAAGCGCTTTGGGTGCCTATTAGGCGGAAAAGCGCTCTATAAATAAAAATTCTTCTTCTTCTTCTTCTTCACTTCCCAGAGGGTTTTCTGGTTTCCTTGTTTAGTATTTGAACAACTAGAATTGACTGAAAATGTGCGTAAAAATTCAATTTTAACTTTTAACTTTAAATTTTTTGAGTTAAAACCTTTATAAATCTGCTTTAAAATGAAATATATACAAATCCTTCTGTACAATCAGTGAAAATCTTGTTAAGCCCAAGACTGTAGAGTTTGGTGTGTGCAGGAGCTACTTGGACGATTCGATGAAATAATAAAACATCTTTAGGTGCAGACTGGACAATGTTTCCGTGTTTAAGTTGAAGTTAATGTTGAGAGAAAACTGAATGAGTTTTTCCTGTAGTGTCTGGTTGTAGTACCTCGCTGTAGTGTTTCTTGTAGTGGTGCGAGCTCTTGCGGTTACGGAGCGTGCACTCGCTGCTGTTCATTCTGTCCACTCCCCTGCGGAGGGCGCTGTACGACACCTCGGGGTCCTCTTCACTGGACGCCTCGTCAGATGCAGGATCCTGTTGTGCAGAGAGTAACTGTTCAGTGATTATAGTGGGGTCATTATTAAACATTTATGATTAATACAGCAAGTTTAATCACTGGCGTGGAAGTAAACACCACAGACAGGACCAGGTGTGCCCTCTGCTGGCTCCAGTGGGAGGGGCCTGCATGAAAGTGCTTTAAAGTGTCTTCACAGAGCGATAGACAATAATCATATCAAGCATCGCGTTGACAGTAGTAATGTTACCAATGTATAGTTTTCTTTTTAGGCAATTAGGCAATTAGAAAACTGTATATTTCCAGAAAATGTTCAATGGAAATTTTTGTGAATTTTCATAAATAAAATATAGACTAAAGCTTATACAACTTTTTTTGTGCAGATTCGACTGGTGAATGTCACTGACCTTTTATGGAACCATTTCTTACTGATTTTAAATTTAAACATGTTTTTATAACATCACACCATATACTCATACAATTTAGCACCAATGAGAAGTGTTTTGAAGCTTGATTCTCCAGAAAGTTTAGCAGAGTCTGACCCTCGTCAGGGCTCAGTGACTTCAGATGTGACTGATCTTCAGTTTGAGAACAGCACCTGAGACATAAATACAAGAGCAGGTGACACGTGGACAAGGATCCTCTTAAAGGCCATTGTTGTCTGCCTTGACACCTAAAAGGTCTTCCTCATGAAACCCTAGAGGTCACACTGGCCAGGAACACTCTTTTAATGCTGTTTCTCTCGACTGCAATTGTGAAAGCTCAGGTATTAAGAGTATTGACTAAATACATTCAGATTATTCTGTGTCAATTCTGTGTCAATTCCATTGATTTCTCCTTATATTCCTGGAGGAACTCTCTCTACACTAGATGAACTGTTCCTCATCTGCCTGGAGGAACTCTCTCTACACTAGATGAACTGTTCCTCATCTGCCTGGAGGAACTCTCGCAACTCTAGATGAGCCACCTTCCTTCCTCCTGAGTGGATCTCTCCTTCACTGTGGTTCTCCCCAAGGTTTATACTTTTTCCTGAGAGAAGGAAGGTCAAGGACAGGGGCGCTCCGGGACAGTTATCCATTTGCTAAATTAGTTTTAAACATTGTTTATTTGTCAAGTGCGTTTCTATTTTTCACCAATGACTGTTTCACTGTCGCCCACCAATTGATTTTTCAGTGTTACAAAAGTAAATTTAAAGCTGTGGTACCCAACATTTTTTGTTGTAATTGAGTACATGTTTTGTTTTCCCACCAAAGAGTACCTTGTAAAAGCAATACTTTGAGACAAAATTAGACCACTATGCGTTGTGTGCAAATAATGGTTAAGCATTTTAACCCAGAAGTAAGCTCCACGTTCTAACACCATGCATACGCCATAAAAAGAATGCACATGAATATAAACAATGTGCCAAACAGGTAGGAACTTGGTACATTTTAATACCTGCTTTCAGGTACCCCAGCTTTAATTGGATTCCCATAATTTAGCAACCCCAGTCAGAGAAGTAATCTACAAGTATTTTCTGGAGAAAGAAAGTCTTCTCAAGAACACATCTTTCATACATGTACATAATTGTTTTAAAGCAGAACTCAGTAACTTCAGCGACAGAGCTCCCCCTGCAGGCCTCTTAAGAACGTACAGTCCCAATAAAAAGACGGAAAAAGCTTTTTTTTCCTTTTTTCCCCTTCCTTTTTACTGAAATAAGGAAGTTTAATCACATACAAAAACATTTAATGTCGCCAAATATAAAAAAGCGCCAGCGTTTCTCAGGAGAGTTGCCTTTGGGTTGGGAGAGTTGCAGCTTGTTTTCCGCTCAGAAACAACAGGGGGCGACGGCGAGGGCTTCAAGCGGCCCGAAAATACATTTACAACCACCGCACGGACTCACAAAGACGTTTAATAAGGTAAAAATGTTACTTTCTACTTTAAAGACATAAATGCAAAGCTGTGTCAAACTACTGCCAAACCCGTAAACTCGGCCTTGCCTTGTTGGCGGTGGGCAGCATGAGCCCGTTGCTGCGCGGCGTGTGAGCGTGTGCGGGCGGACAGTGCGGGTTCCAGCACGTCTCCTCGACCCTCAGCATGGCATCGCAGGCCGGCTCAGGCAGCTGAAGGCCCTCCTCGCTGCTCCGGTTGGTCACCCTGCCGTCCAATGACACGTAACCATTGTCTGTCTCTGTGGACTTGTCGATGGAGAGCTTAGACTTCTTAGATCTGAAGGAGGTGAAGGAGGTGAAGGAGGAGGAGCAGGTGAGAAACACAGGTTTGTAGAGAGAGAGAGAGAGAGAGAGAGAGAGAGAGAGAGTCGAGAGAAATGATACACAATGTTAAGAATTCAGCGATAGGTGACCAGTGAGGACAGGCGTGAACACTGCAGAGAGGCAATATCTGCTTAAAATGACTTGAAATCTCAATGTTGAATAAATTTGAAGAGTTTCTGAATGATTTTAAACAATTTTGGCTTGAATTAAGAAAAATCTCCTATTGAGTTAAGAGAAAAAACCCATCCATTTGGCAGATAATCAGTAAAAATGGGTAGGGACAACAAATGAATTGCTATTTAGTTATTACTTCATTAAAGGAGACATATCATTTTTTTCACGTTCTTGGTATTGAACTGTAATTGAACAGCTTAATCATAGAAACAGGTCCATTGACTTACTGTTCAAAACTGTAGAATTCAAGGGCTAGAGAGAACGTTGCCGTGGTAACCCACAGTACTTAATGTCCAGCTCCGGCAGCCATGTTGTGCTGTCAAATTCTACTAAACACATACAAACTAATAGGCAGCTCGACTTTTTAATCATAATTTTGTAATAAATACTTTGAGAATTGAACTATTTTGTGTTTGTAATTCATCTAACGCTCATGTTCTATCAAACTAATGTGAAAAAAACCAAAACATAACTTACTTTTTACATTTATTTTAGGTTATAAATTCTTCTTTTAAAGTAATGGTTGTGAACTAAACAGAAGAATTATCAATGGTTGTGTCCTTATGGTGTATTGACACTCAAACATACTTTAATACTGCATAAGATATAGACCAATGCAGTGTTTTTTGGCTGAATTTTCATTGTCATACTTCAGAGAAAACTACTCCTGACAGACACAGGTCGAGCTCTCTGCATTATTAGGGCACAATATAGCATTATGTGTGAATGTAAACACTTATTGCCCGGTTTTTACGTTATTTTCTATTAGAATGTTGCTTTTTCTACACTCACAAAATGGCCGCCGCAACTGCCACGGCAACAGAATCCATGTGCTCTCTAAGCCTTTATTATAACCCGATGTGACATTTCAACGTATCAAGCAGCAGATTGTTCGTTTACATCAGCTGCAGGACAAAACAGGCAAACTAACGATGAGGAAACGCTGTTGTGACGAGGTTTAAAGCTCATTAAAGCTGATTTTGCACAATTATGTCCCCTTTAAATCCATTGCTAATAATGCAAATGACCAGAAATTAAGAGTATACATGGGGGAAAAGCTAAACACTAAAGCAAGAAGAAGCACCATTTAGCAAACTTAGTCCCTAAAAAAACAACAGATCCATCTAAACTGGTCAAAACTGCTCAAATAAGATTCAAATTCTGAATTCAAGTCATTGGAACTAACGCAGATATTGTCTTTTTTTGCAGCGGCTCTATAAACACAATGCATTCACGGTGAAGCGGGTGGAAACACAAAGCTGTTCTGTCGTGGTCCTGGTATAGAATGCAGGTTTATATTAAATTCACAGGGTTCCCGGGAGGACGAAACTAAACATAGCAAGCTAAATTTGTTGGTTTCCTTGCACAGAGTTGTTTGGGGAACCCTGAATTGAGTGTGGAAATGTATGAATGATAATAAGAGTAAATTTTAGGAGTAAAAATAGTATTTGATCAGAAGAAAGTTGAAGCTGAGTGCAGATCCCTGAAGTCTGGATCTAACGGACACCAGTGATTGTTAGTAAAAGTAACAAAAGAAAGCTTATTTCTAACTCATGCATTCAAATGAAATCCAAAAGCTGCAAAATCACCCCCGAGTCACACCTTTTACAGTAACGGAGATCAACAGGTTCCACGAGGTTAATGATAAAAGTTTAAAAGCTTGGGGCTAATGAACATCTTCAATCATGTTATTCGCTCGACTATAGACCCTTCAAAATGTGATGTCATCAAAATTCCCGAATGCAGGTGACTGGAGGCAAAATGAAGTCTGTAAATGTTCTATTGATTCTCTCACATTAGATTTAAATTCTACTGATTTTAAGGATTTGTGTTGGAAAAAAGCAACACATTTGAATTTACAGGGTAGAAAGGTCAGTTAGTTTGCTTTTTCTATAACAAACAATGGACAAAATACAATTTTCTGGCCTTGAAGTTGTATTTTAACTTAAAAATATATATAATTTATGGTGTAGTATCTAATATATCTTAAGATAAAATTAAAAATGATTGTGGGCTCAACATTTCTGTGAGTATTTTTCCAGTAAAACCCATAAATCTGGATTGTTCCTTCATCAAAAATGCAAAGTGTTTATCATAAATCATGAAACATAACGTAAAATACAATAATAAATGTGTTTAAAGCAGCTCTGATGTCACTCTCATGTGTCTGAGGCTTTTCATTTTCCAAAGCCATCTACATTTTTCATTATTTGTGATATTCTGAAGTTAATCCCAGTTTCTCCAGTGAAATCACATCATGTTGCACTTCACTTTTGCCTCCATTACGAATTTAGAATGTTTTTGTTTACAAACTTTTAAAGGGTCTATAGAAAC
Source organism: Rhinogobius similis (assembly GCA_019453435.1). Classification (NCBI taxonomy): domain Eukaryota; kingdom Metazoa; phylum Chordata; class Actinopteri; order Gobiiformes; family Gobiidae; genus Rhinogobius; species Rhinogobius similis. The sequence continues at coordinate 7,136,071 of CM033619.1, read as the reverse complement.
AATCCATTAATTTCAGTGAAGAATAGCAGTTATATCACCCACTGTAAATGCAGACTTTAGGAATTTAATTGCGCTAAATATTCTTTATTTGTTGTTTACGTTGTATAAAATGTGTGAGAAGGTGATGTTGCAGCACTAAAAGACATAATTTCAACAAGTTAAAATCAGGGATCAGTTTCTTGCTTTGTCAAAATATTCAATAACGCATTTGCAATTATCCTTTTTATTATTACACTAGAATAAATACAATTTATAAAAAATTAAAAAAAAGATTGTTTGCTTCTGAAACTGAGCCCCAACTTTATCTTTGGACATGATCATTATTTTGTAGAAAAGGAAACAAAAATACACACCCAGCTTTACAGATATCATGCCAGAAATCATGGAAGAGAGAGCCCAGGCTGTATGCAGTGCCGGGGGAGTGCGAGTGTGGCGCCCCCTCCTGTGTGTTATCGGTAGTGCTAGACCCGTCGCCTTCCCTATGCACCTCCATCTGAGAGGCCTTCCTCAACTTCCTTCAGTGTGAAGAGAATACAAGAGGAGCAGAGAAGCTTAGAGTGATGTTCAACACGACAGCGTCTAAGGTACAGCTACAGCCAAATTATGGATGGATCGCGTGGAATTAAGCAGACAATTTATTAAAATCATAATTTGGAATGAAAAACATGAAGATATGGGTTAAGAGATTGAAGTTTGAATGGATGGTTGCTGCAATTTTTGAAGTGCAATCATTTCCTCCCCAAACAACAAAATATCCTGTTTGATTGTGAAGGAAAACTGCTAAACCTGTAGTTGAGATTGGTTAAAAACTAAAAGTGACAAAAACAAGTCTTTACGAGTCAAAAACGTGACTTACAGCAGCAAAAACGGGACTAAAAGCACCAGAAACGTGACTAGAAGTGACAAACCCGGCTAAAAGTGACAAACGTGTATCTAAACATGACAAAAATGCGACTTAAAGTAGCAAAAACGTGACTAAAATTTATAAACATGCAACTAAAAGTGACTAAAACGTGACTAAAACGTGACTAAAACGTGACTTAAAGCAGCAAAAACATGACTAAGAGACAAAAGGTGACTAAAAACGACAAAAACATGACTAAATTGCACAATTGCAATCCTGGTCAGAAAAATTGCAATTAGATATTTTTCCCAAATCGTGCAGCTGTAGATATTAAGGCGAATTTGGAACGTAAAGATTCTTTCTTAACGATTTAAATCCAGGGACACAGTGAACAGAAGAATCACAGACCAAACAGTGCAGCCGTCTACCGTCTACAAGCTCTAAAAACATTTATCACAGATTTTGTTTCTGTTAAAGTGAAATTTCTGGCAACAAATCTCTGTGATGAATGTGCTTCTTTAGTTTGTGAATCAAAGAAGCTTCAAAGAGTTTCAAACCAACCAGCAAAAACAAAAAGAAACACCTAGAAGTTTCTCTTTTCCATCACATTTATTGTATGATGTTTAATTAATTACTCTAAGCTGTCCTATGAAGGGCTGAACAATGAATCGAATTAGAAAATGCATCATGAAAGTTGTGGTTTTAAATGTATAAAACCTACTAACGCTGTAGTTTATGCTGCGTTCCATTTATCCTCGGAGGTCGTAATACAAAAAAAGCCGCCAGTTCAACGTTGTGTGTCACCGCTGAATGAGCACTAATGAGATGCGCATATGTTTAATTGCATATTGTGCATAAAAAACAACTTTAAAACATTAACAGCCACCATTTCAGTCATAATTGGGTCTATTTGTGCGGAAAAAGGGATAAAAATGTGCTCTTTCTATGACTTTGGAGCGCACCCAAATAAACGCAAACTGTGACTCTCTAAATTTTCAAAAATAGAAGCCTATAGTTGATATAAAGAAGCAGATTTGGCAACTGTGGGGAAGCTGGCCCGGAGTGGTCGAAGTAGGAGGCAGACATACAAAAGTCTTGTACCAGACAAGATTTATTAAAACATACAAAACATGTGCACGCAACTGCACTGAAGTCTCCCTCCCTTGAAATGGGCCAGCAGAACCCTTTTATACTCTAGGCCCCTCCCCTAGGACAGTACACCTTGATTGCAGGTAACTGTACCCTTTAACTCTCAAAGAGGCAATGGGAATTACATTTCCTCCTCCATGGACCAATGTCCCCAAAACAACTCAGATGTTTAACTGAAACTACAAACACAAAAAAAATAAATTTAACTAAATTAAACTAAATCCAAATTGAACTATGGCAGTTCTCCCCTCCACATGGTCTGGCCCATGACCCCTACAAAGGTTATAAAAATGGCTGCCATGAGGCCCTCCTCCTTTTTGACCAGACCACGTGGTAGACAAGGTAAGTTTGTTGAGGTGAACTGAAATACAAATTTAAATAAACATATTGAAAAGGAACTTATGTGTTGTGTGATAACTAAACTAAACAAAACAAACCCGGGATAGTTATGTTTAGCAGTTTTAGTTGTATATGGGAAATTGAAAATTAAGACAAATTAAAGGTGATTAAAGGGACAAAGACCCACTTTGTCACAGCAACTATGGACAAAACATGGAGAAGAATAAAGTGGCTGAACGCCCTAAATCTGTATAAATATCCACGAATACTAACGGCAGCTGCGGGCTAACTGCTACTGCGATGCTAGCGCCGCCTGCTGCATTTAAAAGGGGCTGTACCTGTTTTTTACAGTTTTGAAATGTGAAAAACAGAACTAGTTCACGTTAAAGTCAGCATCATAAATATTCACCGCCGTAAGTTTAAAAGCGCTTTTCAACAGTCTTAAAGACCAGTTTTGCAGTCACTGTAAAGCTAACGAACATTAGCGTGCTAACTGTGGACTTTCTGCTTCTTGTAGAATAAAACGCTCCATAAACAGATGCAGTGAAAGCGCTGTGGTCTCATTATCAGACAGGAAACACATCTGAAGAGGAGAAAAAGTCGAGTTTACTACTGAATCAACTGAGTTTCCCCCCACGGCAGACCACGCCCCCCTTGGTACGACACGATGTTGGATTGTCTAACTCAGGATAAACTCGGGTTCTGAAACGTGTTTCGAAGATGTCAAGTTGTTCCGGGGTGAATTTACAAATCAAAACTCAAAAAATCTGACCTCCGAGAGCAACAGGAACGCAGCATTAGACGTCTACAACATTGTTATACTTAAAGTGCATATGACAGGTTTATATTCATGAACTCTTGATTTGGTGGGAAAGTTCCTGGTGAGTTCTAAAACGTAATCCTGAGATTCCATTGAAAATGCAAAAACAATTTACAAGCAACTGACAAATTTATCTAAAAATCATTTAATAAAATGAAAGTGTCATCAGGTATTATTTTTTGAATGATAATTACAGGGGACCTTAACCAGATTAACTGTTCCTAAACCAAACCCTAATCCTATCCCTACTGTAACTGACACAGAGTGGCAGTTGCAATGTTTATTTTTAAATGCACTTGCTTGTTATTCTACTGAGTACTTCCTGTTCTATTGTATTCATGTCTATGGGGTTTTCTCTAAGTCAGACTAAAATGAATAAATATAAGATTGGGCAGTGAACTGTGAGACGTGGAGGATTTAACAGACTTTAACAGCTGAAAACTTCAACAAAAACACTTGTGTCCAGAGACTTCATCACACCTCACTGTTCACTGCCTGATCTTAAAAAAATATAACAATAATAGAAACAATAATAATAATAATGCATCATACTTATAAAGCGCTTTTCTTGACACTCAGAGACGCTTCACAGTGCATTACATCCACTTATAAACTGTACATGATCATGTGAATATGTAAATAGACAAGGATAGTAGAGTTAAGCTTATTGTAAATTGTCCATATCGGGGGTTTAGTTGATTAATATAGATACTTTATAAGTTAAGTTAAACGGGGTTGACCATTATAGATCTACTATATTTTATTTTTATTTTATATATATCTTACTTTGTTTCTAATACTTTACTGCCTCTACTGGTCGGTTGCACATGTAACGAAAAGAATTTCACCTTGGGGATAAATAAAAGTAATTCTGATTCTGATTCTGATTCATTCACTCCAGACTCGATGGTGACTGAAGAGAGGCCGACAATCTCTGCCATTGCCCAATGACCACCACCAATCATTCATGCACGCACTACTGTCATTGTGGGTGAAGTGTCTTGCCTAAGGACACAACGACATTCCTCCAGCGCCCCCTGTGGCTCCTGGTGTCTCTGGGGTCTCAAAGCGCAGACTGGACCAGGACCTGCTGAGCCTCTGAATCTGACAGGATCAGACTCTGACAAGTGTCGCCAGTATTTATTCACGACTGACTTGGTGATAAACCCCATTGAAATGAATTGAACAGGAAGTACTCAGTGCCACAATGTGCTCGCTGTTTTGCCGCTCATGTCCGACCAGGAAGTTATAAATGTCACCAAAATGGGCAAAATGGAAAACAATTTTAATTTCACTAAAATGCAGTGAAAATGATGATGTTTAACCCGTCTTATGCACTTTGAGCAGTCAGTCTGGTCTATCTTCAATCAAACATTAATGCTCCTTAATGTGCACATTGACTTTCATTTTGTAGTTAAAAAGTAAACTGTAAATGCTATTGTACTGTTTATAATTTAAGACATTTTCCTGGGTCGTTCAGCCCTCGCCCCGCCCCTCACCTGCGCCTCTTGCCCCCGCTGCTGGACACGGGTTTGGGCGTCCTGGTGGAGACGATCTGACAGTGCACGGTGCCCAGCAGGAGCATGAGCCAGAAGGCACCGAACACCTCCGTGGCCGGGATCCCATGGGGCTGAGGGATGCTCAGGTACAGGACGGCTGCAGCAACTGGGAAAAAGCACAGACCATACCCCTCAGAACAATAAAGCTCAACAGAGGAACTTTTCAACGTTATCGACTGGCCCCGGCCCCTCAGAGCACTTTAGGGTTTTTTGGAACAGTTCTTTTCATATCAGAGAGTTCAGAGACGTCACATAAACATAAATATTGTTTTCGTAATAAATAAAATTGAAATTGTACCTGAATTATACTTTTTAATCCTGGGGCCAAGCAATGATTCATAAAAAGACGTTTAGTAATTCAGTGTTTGTGGCTGTGAGACGTGGCTGAAGCTAAAGAAAACAGTTTATCCTCAGCTTTTTCTGCATTTATTTCACTTTTCTGACTCTACCTCAAATTTAAAATTTTCTTTATGTAGAGCATTAGGTTTGGTTAATGTTAGATGCATTATACACTGGAAATATAATATTTTTACGAGTTTTGTGAGTCCTTTAAACAGGAAAAAATGCTAACATGTGCTAGCTTTGTTTTGCTAAGCATGAGAGGGGATGGGTGATTCTTTCTCAACCCTCAAATATATTATGAAGTAATATTACCTTGCAGCAGATATAATCCCAGGAGTAAGAAGAAGATGGCCCTGGAGGTGACCTGGGTCCACCATTTATAAAAGAAGGGGAAGAACACGACTCGGACGATGCCTTTTCTGGTCAGAGACGTCCAGGGGCTCTCGGGTTTGGCCTTTGCAAACGCTGAACCTGAAAACACACAGAACGTGAGAACAACACACCTGCGCACCAAGGAAAAACATTCATTTAGATTAATACTGCTTGAATGTTTAGGGCTGTAGTTGGCTAAAGAAATTCTTGCTAAACTAAAGATAAAAGGGGATGTGGTATAAATATATCAAAACTACAAAGTATTTCCATGTATCTAACCCAAACTGCACTCAAAAGACCACAACTGCACTGAAACTGATGCAAAAGCAACAATTTTTACCGATAAATGCAAGGAAACCGTGTATTTATATGTTGAATTCCAAAAGCTTAAGCTAACTCACTCCATATTTCCTCGTTTTTGCTGTTTTTGACATATAAATCCTTTAAATCTAAATAAAATAATTAGTCGACTAATAAAAACGTTGGTTGACTAAGACTACATCAACCGATTAATTGACTAAACGACTTAAAGTACACAGCCCCATGATGTTAGAGAACTTTATGGCCAACTTTGCCCGAGCAAGAACTGTTCAAATCTAACCTGGACCCGAGTCCTCAGTCATTGACCTGGAAGTTAAACATTTGTTCTTGAGGAAAACAACACAGCGCTCTGGAGCAGCTGTCAGTCATGAGCGAGGAGTGTGTGTGGCACGTGCTCCAGGTCGAGTTCAGGCCAAGAATCTAAACTCTAAGGTAGTGACAGAAAAGCTACATAGTGCACCTTAAGCAGCTTTAATTAATTATTAAACAAAGAAAAACAAACAGGCGGTTGACGGTTTTCAGAGTGACTAAAATTAGAGCTGCACAGTATCAATCAATCAAATTTTATTTATATAGCGCTTTTCATACATAAAATGTAACACAAAGTGCTTTACAGTGCATTAAAAACATTCCCACATGTCGTTTCCCTCCCAACCTCCCCCACAACCACCAGACCCCACACAACCAAACCCCCCACAGATAGTCACCAATACATACCTGTACATTCGCTCGCGCGCACGCACACACACACACACCCACACCCACACCCACACACACACACACACACACACACCCACACACACGCTCTCTCTCTCTCCCTGAGGTACAAGAGGCTGAGTACAGATACACCAGTTTACGAAGCACCATCAGAGGAGCCGTCTGCACCAGGAGCAGAGCGTCGCCTGCAGCTGCAGGACACAGACTCAGGGCCCAGGGGAGAGACCCGGCAAACACCAAACCTCCACCAGGGGCCCATGAGCCAGGGCCCAGCAGCCACAGAAGAACACCGCTCCCGGTACAGAGGGCCCCTCAGAGGAAACACTGGAGTCTAAAATGAATAAAAGAATAAATAAATAAATATGAAGAAATAAATAAAGAATTGGGTAGAAAGAGAGTAAGACTAGGACATAAGGTAATCTAAAATAGTAAGCCTAAAATAAGTGAACACAATAAATAGCATAAATAAATAAATACACAATTAAATATTAATCAAAAGCTAGACTAAAAAGGTGGGTCTTGAGCCTACTCTTAAAAACCTGAACGTTCTCTGCGGCCCTGAGGTTCTCCGGCAGGCCGTTCCACAGACGAGGGCCATAGTACTGGAAAGACGCCTCGCCGTGAGTGTGTGTCCTGACTTTGGGAATGACTAGGAGCCGGCTGCCGGAGGAGCGCAGGGGCCGCGAGGGTTCATATGGTAAAAGCAGTTCTGAAAGATAAGAAGGCCCAAGACCATTAAGACATTTATAAACCAGTAAAAGAACCTTAAAATCGATCCTGAAACACACGGGGAGCCAATGCAGTGATTTTAAAACCGGTGTAATGTGGTCCCGCCCCCTGGTCTTAGTCAGGACACGTGCTGCTGAGTTTTGTAATAACTGCAAACCTGCAATACTCTTTTTGGGAAGACCAGAGAGTTCTTGATGTGTGGAATAAAAGTGAGCTCAGAGTCAAAGATAACGCCCAGGTTTTTTACTTGTGCTGATGGATTGTGATGGAAGACTGTGCTTGGAGTTTGGATAAAAATTTCTCTCTCTGAGCCTCAGGACCGATGACTAAAACCTCAGTTTTGTCCTGGTTAAGCTGGAGAAAGTTTTCTGCCATCCAGGATTTGATGTCTAAAATGCAGTTAAAAAGAGCATCCATTGGCCTGGTGTCATCAGGAGACATGGAGATATAAAGCTGCGTATCATCAGCATAACTGTGGAAGTTGACTCCATGTCTCCTGATGACACCACCAAGAGGGAGCATGTACAAGTTAAAAAGCACAGGACCTAAAATCGAACCCTGGGGCACACCACATGGGATTTTATGGACCTTGGAGGAGCAGGTATCTAGACTTACCATGAATGTTCTGTCTGTGAGATAGGAAGCAAACCATTTGTGCGCAGTACCAGAGAGGCCCACCAGGTGCTTAAGTCTGTTTAAAAGAATAGTGTGGTCTACTGTATCAAAAGCAGCGCTCAGATCCAGTAGAACCAACACTGTCACCTGTTTAAAATCATAACTTAGTCTAAAATCATTTAAAATCTTTGTCAAGGCTGTCTCGGTACTGTGGTTTACCCTAAAACCAGACTGACATTCCTCAAAGATGTTGTGTGAGTTTAAAAAAGAATTAAGCTGAGTAAAAACAAGTTTTTCTAAAATTTTACTTAAAAATGGTAAGTTAGATACCGGTCTGTAATTGTTAAAATCATTAAAATCTAAATTGCTCTTCTTCAGCAGGGGCCTCACCACCGCCGCTTTAAAGGCAGTGGGAAAGACCCCTGTCTGAAGAGAGCAATTCATCATGTTTAAAAGCTCCTCCCTAAAAGATCCATAAAATGACTTAAAAAACCTTGTAGGAACTGGATCTAAAAGACATGTGGTGGGTCTCACTGAGGAGAAAACTTTATCAAGCATCTCAGCATTAACCAGGACAAAACCGTCCAGTGTTTCCTCTGGTAAAGACAGACAATCAGATGTGTTAAAAACAGAAGTTTGACTAGATAAAATGTTACATCTGATAGTGTCTATCTTCCCCATGAAGTGGTCTGCAAACGCTTCGCAGAGAGAGTCTGTGGGAGTAAAATAAGAAGTGCTAAAATCAGGGTTTAAAATGTTGTCGATTGTTGAGAATAGGATTTTGGGGTTATTTTTATTAGTAGTGATTATTTTAGCAAAGTAGTTGTTTCTTGAATTTCGAACTGCATTGTTGTATATTTTTAGTTGATAATTGAATAGCTGATGATTTATTGTTGTTTTGTTTTTTCTCCACCTTCTCTCTGCTGCTCTGCACTGTCTCTTTAGTTTTTTCTGGTCCTCATTTCTCCAAGGGGGTGCAGGTTTGGTTGGAATGTTTTTTTATTTTAAGAGGGGCAACGAGATCAAGTGCTAACTGTAGTCTCCTGTTAAAATTGTCCGTAATAAAATCGCAAGGTGCAGGTAAAACAATTGGACTTTTTTCTAAAACCTCAATAAAGTTTGCAGCCACTTCAGGGGTCAGATGGCGCTTCCTCACAGTTCTCACAGAGGTCTCTCGCTGAATAAAACCAGTGATATTAAAAAACACACAGTAATGGTCAGACACAGCCAAGTCGACAACAGAGGACACACTGGTGGACAGGCCATGGGTGATGACCAGGTCCAGAGTGTGTCCTCTGTTGTGAGTTGGCTGTGTGACGTGCTGGGTAAAATCCATATAATTTAGAATGTTTAAAAACTCATTTGAAACAGGGTCTAAGTTATTATCAATGTGTAAATTAAAATCACCAGTTAAAATAATATGGCTATAAGAATTGTATAAGATTGATAAAAAATCTGAAAATTGAGAAATAAAAAGACTGCACTTTTTCGGTGGTCTATATATTGTTACAGCTAAAATTGGTGGGTTACTAAAAACAACTGCATGATATTCAAAACTTGTATATTGGTGAATAAAAACAGGTTTGGTGGCCAGATTGTTTGAAATTATAGCAGCTGTGCCACCTCCCCTTTTACCATTTCGGGTGGAAAAAGCAAAGTTAAAATCCGGTGGAGAGGCCTCAGTGAGAACAACTGGTGCATCTGCACCCAGCCAGGTTTCTGTTAAAAACAAACAGTCAAGTTTATAGTCTAAGATTAGGTCGTTTATAATGAAAGATTTGTTTAGCAGAGAGCGGACGTTAAAAACAGCCATGTTAATTGTGAGTGGGGATTGGGGACTAGGAGTGTGTTGATACTGAATTTTGTGGAGGTATCTGAGATTATTTCTGTCAGCAAATGATGGTTTTATTGATTTATGTATTGGCCGCTCTCTGCTAATGATTACCGGAATGGGGTGATGTTGATTATTTTGTCATGCTGATCGTAGTGCTAGTTCGATATTGCAAGACAGAAGGCGGGATCCGGAGTAGTTTGGGTGGAGACGGTCCTTTTTAAAAAGTTCTGGTCTCTTAAAAAACGTTAGAAAATTGTCCACATATGGGATTTTATTGTCTCTACAGTATGTTGTGAGGTGTATATGTAAATGTCTAAGACGGCTGAATTTGATATCTCCAAAACGAGGTGGTGGAAGCGGTCCAGAAACTATGCATTTTTTGTCAAAGCTGTGAATTGTGGAAATGAGGGTATGTTGTAATCGAAAAGAAATGGTAATTTGAGTTGGCGCAAACATCAAATCACAAAGACTGCAATTATGTAGATGACAGAATGTCCTCTGCAAAGTACAAAATCCTGTATTTTTATTATTTTTATTATTACTACTTATTATTAGTATTATTACTATATAATTTATTTTTAATCATGTTGTACTACCTCTATAAACATGTTCCATTGCATGGGATTCGTTTATCAGTTCATGTTTTATGATGTGCAGAATCCTTCATTTTGAACATATATCACAAATCCAATTGCAATACCACTAAGATTTTTTTCCCCCAAAATCATGCAGAAGCTTTGTGTCCATAATTCTGCCCATTGAAATATATATTTCCAATAAAACTTTTTTCTATTTGTAAGTTTGGGGATTTCCAAGAGTCTGAAATACAACTTCAGCCCCGGTCCAAGCCCCGGTTCGTGCTCCGGTCCGAGCCCCGGTCCGAGCCCCAGTCCGAGCCCGGGCCCTCTGTTCTGGGCCCTAGTCTGGTGTAGCGCTCCTTACCTCGGACCAGGTCCACGTCGATGAGGTCTGGCTTCACATGGCCAGTCTTCTTTGGCTTGTTCCTTAAGCCCTGCAGAGGGCGACAGAACACAGTCAAAACAACCACATTTACATTTACATTGTCCTGACACTGAGGGCTGTGGTTCTCAACTGGGGTCAAATTAAATAACATTCTGGGTCAAATATGATCCGACCAGCTGAGAAGCACAGCCACTACACAAGAACACACGGGTTACACTGGAGCGAGGGCTGCACGATTCATCCAAAACGAAATCGCAGTTTGCCAATCACAAATGCTGCAGTGTTTGAAGTGAAATCATTTCCTCCACAAACAATAAAATATCCTGCTTTATTCTGCATCAAAACGGCCAACTTTGTAGTTCACGTCTGCACAAACATTAGACTTGAGCAATATATTCAATTTGAGATAATACTGTGGATGTTATGAAGATGTAAAATGACAAAAGTTTATGTTGTAAACTTTCAAATGTGGTTATAAGGTGATATTTCTGCACTTTTGTGATTCATTTACAGACATTTCACATTCTTCTGATAATTAAAGCTCAACTAAAACGTTTAAAGTCATGTTTTAACTGTTTGATTGACTTAATATGGTCCAATTATCTTTCTCAGGACGCTCAAAAGATATTATTTTTTGCCAAACATGTTCTGAAACACGCGTAATATTTTTATTTAGTTTGTCAGTTCACACATCTATTTAAGTGTTTTTGTCAATACTGGTTGTTTAAAGTAGTTTATACAGATTATAAAGATCACAACAAACGTTTTTCCAAATCGTGCAGCCCTAGTAGGAGCTACAAAATAGAACGTTTAGCATTTTCTTCTGGAATAATCACACATTTGCACTGAGGAGGATCTACAAGCTTCAAACTCACCCAGAAACATGCAATAATTAAATAAACATAGCAGAATTACACACTTTAATACTTCGTTAGTATGTATTCTTGGTTATAGAAGGTGTCTATTTGACCCTCAACATCTCAAATCTTATCATACCACAAAAAAAAACAACAAAAAAAAACATTCCCATTAGTACAAGGAAAATATTGAAAAAGATAAATACTGACCCCCAAACATGGCTGCCAACACCAACCAAACCATTTAAACCTTCAACTTTCTGAGTCACGGTTTGTAAATCGGTCCATTTTTGTGTTATTACTTATGACTTTATAGACACTGTTTTTCCTCCGTCGAAATTCATCTAAAGAGCGAGATGATTGGACAAGAGAGAACGTAGACGCAGGTGAAAACACATAAAAACAGATAATGTCTCACTATATCGGCTTATCTTTCAATAAATAAAAGCTGTAACGATATTTCTGGGACTAAATATTTATCGTGTGTGCATTTTCTTTGCAGTTGTGGGGATTGTTTTGTTATTTTTTTGTTGCATGATAACATTTCAGCTGCAGTGAGTTAATAAGTAACATTTTTAGGTGCACAATTCATCGAAAATGACGTGAAATTGCAATTTTAATGGAAGCAATTAACAAATCGCGAAAGGTTGTACATTTTAAAGTGTAATAATTTCCTTGGCAAACAACTAAATAACAAACCTTCTGGTTGAGATTTGTTAAAAAGTGTTCTGAAACAAAAGATAAAAATGCAACTAAAAGCGACAAAATGACGAAAAGTGACAAAAGTGCAACAAAAACACAACTAAACGTGACACAAACTCTGTGACAAAATCGTGACTAAATGTGACATAAATGCAATGAAAAGCGACAGAAACGCAACAATATGTGATTAAAAGCACAACTAAAAAGGAACAAAAATGCAAAAAAGCAACAAAAAAGCAAAAAAAGTGACAGAAATGCAACAAAAACAACAAAAACGCACCAAAAAACGTAAAAAAATGCGACTAAAAATGACAAATAAACAACTGAAAGCAAAAGTTTAGCAAAACAAAGCTAGCACACGTTAGCATCTGCTGTTTCCTGTTTTTCAACACACAGCACTCACGTCAAGACCCAAAATATTATATTTCCAGTGCATAATGCTGCATAAACTAGAGCTGCAAGATTAATCGCAATCGTAATCATAATTTGAATGGTCACATGTTACGTCCACACATCCACGGTGGCAGAATGGTTAGAGTCAAGGGTTCAAATCTCGGACCAGGCCAACGTCACACGCTCTCCCTGTGGAGTCTGCATGTTCTCCCCGTGTTACTGTGGGTTCTCTCCGGGTTCTTCCTCCCGCCGTCCAAACACATGCAGGTGTTCAGGTCAATCTCTGAAGCTAAATCTCCCCGCATGAATGAACGTGAGAGTGAATGTTTGTCTCTGTGTCGACTAAGATGAGTCGGCCACTGTCCAGGGTGCACCTGTCAATTCATCTCATGTGTAAAGTCTTTAACGTGTTGTCTAGAGTTATCACTAACGATTATTTCAGAAGTCGACCAGTCCAACCGTTATTTCTATTGTATATTTAAACTTTTTAAATACATTCTCAGCCAAATAAAGGTTAAAATATGTGACTGAAGGCTTCTAGGTAGAGAAAATGTGTGTTATTGTGTAAATTATTGATAAAAAATAATAATAATAAGCAATAAATAAGCATAAGCATACATTTTGATGTATTGAGATCATGGTCTTTGTGTTTTAGAATCTGTATAGTTCAGATAATGATTAGTCAGTTATTTTTTATAATCAACTAGTCCTGTTTAGTCGATTAATGTTGTGAGTGACATCCACCTGACATCTTTAAGGGTTGACTCATTTCAGTGCGACTCTGCAAAACACCCATAGAGTCAGAACTGGACAGGAAGTGCTCCAGCCATTTAAATATAAACTTCTGCTTATATTTGCTTCATGCGGTGAAGTCAGTGCTTCTCACGCTGCAGATCAAACACGGGAGTATATTTACCCGCGCTCTATTATGTGCCTTTATTGCTCTGATAGTGGAGTTTTACAGCGGCTCTTATCTCCAGAAGTCGACAGGTTCACTTGATCGCCCGCAGTGAGAGAGAGCAGGGACAGATTATGGATCAATACTGGAGTCAAGTTCAGTACGATTAACTCCCGCTGTCCTCTCCGGGTTTATGCAGGTTTTACATCAAATTTAAGGGTTTTTAATGCCGTATTTCAAGATTTTTAATGCCATAAACAAGACATTTACGCTTTTATCACGTCAAAACTACTCACTTCTAACCCTTCCATTGGCAGCTGAATGACCAGAATATAATAAACGCTTTATCATATTCAAAAAGATAATTTACAATATATTCAATCCATGAAAACGTATTTTAGGGCCTTAATTTGTATATTTTGTATATTTCTGTAATACTTTTTCCAAACTTAAGTATTGTTTGTAAGGCAGGGCATACAGACATCAGTTATTGTATTGTATATTTTTGCCCTGCCTGCACATTGTGTTAGAATTTAGATTTAAGTCTATTTTTTAAAGTTATTTGTCTTGTTTTTTAATTGCACATTTCCATTTTCCTGCTGTTGTTGAACTGTGCGTTGCAACACTGGAATTTCACCATCTTTTCTTAATTCTGTACCCTATCTTTACATATCTTTTACTTTTTATATGATCAACATCTATTAACATCTAGATTAAATAAATCCAGCACATCTGGGATTTAAATTAAATAAAATATATCTGAATATTAAATTTCTAAGTAAAAACTACTGTCCGGGGCACACACTTCTGATTGGCCGATACAGCGGCTCTGGAGGGACAGGCTTCGATAATGAATTGTTCTTTTTTTTTTTTTTCACGTTTATATTTGGTTTGGTATTTATTGACACAGGGACAGTGAACAATTAACACTGACCAAAGAAACATGGACAGCAGCAGGAGATGCTAATTTCCTCCTGAAGTCATTTGTTGTTCTGATGAATCTTTTTACAAAATGGGTTTAGATTTAAAGCCTGTGGGGACTGAATTTAATGTTTATGTTTAATCCATTTTAAGGCCTTTTTTTTGTTTAGTTTTTTGCCAAAATTCATTCAATGCCTTTTAAAGCCCTGTGGAAACTCACTCAAGTTGAATTTTACGTACAAACACGGCGATTTAGATTTACGTTTCATTTAACAGTTGGATTCTGTTCAAACTAAGTGCACAAGACAAGACAAGACTTAAACCTGACAAACTAGAGTTAGAAGCTGTTGTTGTTTGCAAAGACAATAATGCTGGCTAAATATTTGCTGTCCTCGTCACCCTCTTTAGTTTATCTCGTTCCCTCTATCTCTCCTCTTATCTCTGAGCTATTTTTAGCTTGTTTAAACCACTATGGGCTCCGCTAACGGCCTGCTGTCACTGTGTGAAGGCAAATGACTGTGAAGAGGTTGGATTGTAACATATATTGCAATAAAACGAAACTAATATTAAAAAAAAATTATAAGTGGCAAAAACGCATGAGAGTCAATGGAGAGTGATGACATTTGCTCCTGTAAAAGCTCAAAACACGTCTAAAATGTGGAAAAGCTGCGATAGTATGATAACAAATACAAAAGTCTACAACTCTGCTAAATGTTTAGTTTATACTTGACATCTAAAAACAGAAAATCGAGTAAACAGTCCTATAAAACCAGATAAACAACAGGAACACTGCGGCTGCGCTCACATTTATCACTGACACAGACTTTGGATCACACACGGTTAATTTAATTCAATTTTATTCCTCAAAAAACATGTTTCTGAGTCCAAGTGTTAAGGAAATTAACTGTGCGGCAGGTGAAGTGTCCTAAATCTCCAACTAGCTAAGCTCTGCACAGTCGTAGCAAAAACAGAGAAACTACTTTCAGTTTACATTTTTCCGCATACAGTTAATTTGAGCAAAACAAACGATCTATGGATTAAATTAAGACAACATACCGCAAATGTTGTTGCATAACCTGTATATCAGGGGTTTCGTATCAGCGACGACAAGCCTGAGGTGGGTATGATAAATGCCTTTAAACACGTACAACCATGTTCTAAAACAAGTGACATAAGCGCGACCAAAAGCGATAAAAACGTGTTCAAAAGTGACAAAAACGCACCCACAAACAACAAACAAGACTCAATGAACCAAAACGTGACTAGACAAAGACGCGTTTAAATATGACAAACACAACAGAACGTGAAAATAACACAACAAAAAATGACAAAGACGCGACTAACAGCGACAAAATTGTGTTTAAAATGTGCATTTGAACAGAATCCTTTTATTAAAACATAAATCTCAAATCTAATCAGTCACACTGGTCAGAAAAATTACAATTAGACATTTTTCCAGAATCGTGCAGCTCTGTTAAAGACAATAGAAAAATACAAAGTGAACATGAATCGAAATCATAATCTGGCCCCAAGAAAATCATGATAATAATCTTTTGTCATATCTCCCAGCTCTAATCTAAAGCTTATTTTAGTACATTTTGGGGTTGT
Organism: Rhinogobius similis; assembly: GCA_019453435.1. NCBI lineage: Eukaryota > Metazoa > Chordata > Actinopteri > Gobiiformes > Gobiidae > Rhinogobius > Rhinogobius similis. The sequence continues at coordinate 7,120,088 of CM033619.1, read as the reverse complement.
CAAAAGTATCAAAAAGCAGAAACTAATCAAAAATATAAAAATCATTTATGAAAGTCATGATAAAAAACAACACATGAACAGAACAAAATGTGACTTTCCTGACCAGTTTCATAATGATCTTGAGCTTTATCAGAACTAGTTTAAGACCACATGGTATTACAAAGAAAACAGTATTATTTTGTTTTAAAAATTACACTATATATTTATTAAAAGATTTTTTTTTATTATCACTGTGGGATTGACATCAATATCAAGTAACGGGCTTACTGTACTCTTAATAAGTTGTAGAAAGGAAGGCTAAAGTTAAAAATATGAACTTCAGTTAGTTTTATTTTGGGCAGAATTAGATAGAAATCTGTACATTTGCTCTAAAAACATAAAGGTTAAGGTTTAAAGGTTATTTTGCAGCAACTAATAATCACACTCTATAATCTCTCTTATAATCTTTTTTTTTTTTTTTTCAAACAACCCATTTTATTTGATTCTTAACTAACAATGGTTTGAATCCCAATTTAGAGGTGGCCAATATATCGAATTTTAGTTAATATCGTGAATGTTGCATTGAATATTTCAAAAATTTGGATATTGATTGCATGCTTTGTAGTAAAAAATACAACAAAAAGAAAAAATATATGTTGTAAACTTTAAAATAAACGTATATAGTCATATTTCTGCATTTCTGTCATTTGTTTTTACAGACATTTCACATTTGCCTGATAATAAAACCGTAAATGGTGCGTTTAAAGACATATTTTGACACATTTCTGTTGGATTGACATGATATCCACTGAATATTGTTATCAAAATAATAAAAAAACAAGCAAGATATTAATTTTTGCCAATATCGCCAAGTCCTAATCCAATAGTTTTTCAGATTTCAGTTGTTTAAAATATAACTGGTCCCCATTAGGGCTGTACTCGACTAAAGAAATTCTTGTTCAACAAAATACCTGCCCCATCGATCGATTAGTCGAATAAACTATGAAGTATCTCCATGTATCGAACCCAAGCTGCACTGGAGTGGCTAAAATAACAATTTATACAGAAAAGTACTAGTAAACAGTGTATTTATGTGTTAGAGACACAGATTTACTCCAAAATGTTCAGCTGACTCACTCCAAATCTTCTTGTTTTTGCTACATACATTTGCTGAATGCAGATAAAATAATTAGTCGACTAATAAACATCTCGACTATTAATCGATTAATGAACTAAACGACTAAAAGATTACAGCCCTAGTCCACATCCATTAAAATATAGCTCTCAAAACCTGAATACCAGCCTTGCACTACAAACTACCATTTCCCTGTATTCTCCAGTAGATGGCGCTTGCTGTACAACTTTGAAATGGAGCCACACTCTAGAAATAAGTGTTCCTCGTGGCTAAATTTAAACCCGTTCCACTTCCTAAAAAGGGTTAGCTTCACGCCGCTGTAAAACTACTGCTGCTGCAGCTTTGTCTGCTCTGTTTATGATCCACATTTGGCTAATTAAAGGCACTCTAACCACCCAAAATGATCGGCAAGTGCAATGACATGTATTGTGGTTCATGTTAAAGGGCCTATGACAGGTTGAAGTACTCATTTCACTAAAACACAGCCAAGATCTGTATATTTAAGATTCTGCTAAAGAATTAACTATTTTTATTCCACTTTGTCAACTTTTTTACATTAAAATGTTCACTTCCTGGTTGTAAATGATGACATCACACAAGGAAATTCTGTTACCTAACCTAACTAGTTACCTAATCATGCCGTACACTGGGCCAAAACACCTCTAATGTCACGCAAATCATTATTTGATAAATAAAAATATATGGGAACACCTTTATTTTGTTGAATTAATGTTCAAAGGATTAGAAAAAATATTGTTTTGGTTGAAAATTGTCCCTGGTGTGTTCCCTTAGTGTCATGTCATCATGTTTGGGAACTCTACTCTACTTCAAGTACATTTCAACATATTTTTCAACTTTTCTTCAAAAACTGACTCTTGATTGGTGTAAAACTATTATTTCTATTTAAAACTGGTTTTATTCCACCATATAAAGTCAAAATTAGAGAGTCATAAAAACCTGTCATATGCACTTTAAGGTTCAATGATAAATTTAATCTTGAGGCCGATCTCTGCGATTCACAAAAAGACGTTCAGTAATTCCACATTTGTGTCATTTTTGTTTGTGGCTAAAGCTTAACAGGAAACTACTTCTGGCTAGGTTAAAGGGCCTCTGACAGGTTGGACTACTCGTTTAACTAAAATGCAGTTAAGATAAATATATTTCAAATTCTGCTAAAATCTTTACAAATTTTACCCCGGTTTAGCTATTTTTTTAGGTTTTTTATGTCTCTTCCTGTTTGTAAATGATGACATCACTCTGGGAAATTACAGGAAATTACCAAGAAACATCCTGTACATTAGGGCAAAACCCCTCTAATTTCTTTTTTTTTTTTTTTACAAAGAAAAACACACGTGAACATCTTTATTTTCTTGAATCAACGTTTAAAGGGTCAAAAAGTAGTTTCTTTTGTGTAAATTATGAACCAGTGTCATTTGTTTACTTCCCTAAATTTTCTACATATTTTTTAACTTTTCTCCACAAACAGCGACCTGATTGGTGTAAAACTATAATTTATATTCACCACAGCTATTGATACACTGAACACTGACTAGAAAATTATAATCATGGCATTTTAGAATCAAAATGAAGTCTTTCTAAGGCGTAAAGTGTACTGTAAACTGTAAAGAACTTTTTTTTTTTAATCTGAAAGTTTGATTTACGTAAAGCTAGTCCCAGATTTGAGGAATAGTGATGTGTTAAACAATAGAAATGAAAGAAAATTAAGGATTTCACTGTTGTTTGTTCATCTAAACGTGAATAATCGTTAAATTGTGGTGTTTTTTCTTGCAATAAATGTAACGGAGCGAGTGCTGTGCGTCGATAAAGAGGAAACAGCTGATGCTAACGCGCTTGAGCTTTGTTTCGCTAAATATAATTGGAAATACAGCAGTTATCACAAGATCAAGAATTAATTTTTTTTCTCTTTATATCTGCTTTTTACTGTCTTATTTTGTCCTGAGTCTGCGTTCTCTCTTGTCCAATCATCTCACACTAAAACGTAAAGGAACCAGATCACTTTGGAAGCTCGTACCTGTCTGTTTTGTAAAACTTAAACGGGCCTGTACGGTTCACTTAAAGTCTATATGAAAGGTTAGACCCTTGATTTTCAACCAGTGCACCGGGGAACACTGGTGCGCCTTGAGGTTTTGCCAGGCGTGCCTTGAAAAAATGTCCAATTTGAGTTAACGGATTCATAAATTTGAAAGGAATTGACTAATTTACCCTTTTGACATGCCCTAAGCAACAAAAAATATTGCAAACCATCACTATTGCCAAATTTAAAGAGCAAGACAATGGCACAGGCATTATTTACCATACTTTTTTGACTTAATGGTTTGATTTAGTGATGTTTTAGTGTAGTAGATGCGCCGTGGTGTCGCTTAAACCCAAAAAGTGTGCCTCAACTCAGAAAAGGTTGAAAAAGATCAGGTTTAATATTGGTTATTTTAATAGTTTGTTGTCTTATTGGATCCCATTTGACTAAAAGATACTGGTATTAATTAAAAAACAGAGCATGTCATATTCATTAAAATTACATCTTGAAATCATCTTGCGACCCCCAGCACACCCCTCGCGACCCCCCGAGGGGTCCCGACCCCCACTTTGGGAAACACTGGGTTAGACGACACATTTCACTAAAATGAACATGATTACATTTCAGATTTTACTAAACATTTTGCCTGTTTGTCCTTAGTTTGTCAGTTTTGGTCATATTTATAATAGGGCTGGGTATCGCCTTGAAGAGCTGGTCCATATCATATCGTTCATGATTTATCGTCATTTGCTTTCGGGGCGATATGAAATCTGGAACATGGCGATATAATTCCGCAATCACTGCAGCAGATTTCCTCGTAGCTGTGAAGTGAATCTGATGTTGCGGCAAATTGCGAACGCTAGAGACGCGTTAAAAATCACTGTTAAGGTGAGGAAGCAAAATTATAACAATTGAACTCATATTGAATATCCTTACAGGTCCTACGCTCTATAATCGCACAGACAGCACACAGCCGTATCATTTTGACACGAATAGATGCTTTTACAACATCTGAGCTGAGGCAGGGCTGATTTTACTTTGTTACATGAAAAAAAAAATGCTAAAGCACCTTTAAAACGAGTCAAATACTGGTGCCATTGTTAATTATTTACTCTAGAGTCGTTTATATCGTCAATTATACCGTTATCGCAAATTTTCTCTTATATCTTGATAAAAGTGTTTACCCATGTCGCCCTGCTCTATGGCCCAGGACCTCACAATACGATACACTTCCCGACACCCTGAACATGATACGACGTCCTGATACGCGGATATCCTTTAAAACCAGTGTCAAACAAAATGCATTGCAATTTCGTGTTTACAATATATAAGAATTCAGTTGTCCTATGGAAAATTCACAAACTCAGCTCAGCAGATTCAACTCAGCAATTTGTTGTTTGTAAGTATGTGTAAAGTGTAAAGACTCCTATCGGCCGATTAATCGACTAGTGGTGGCAAAACTATGAAGTATCTCTCTGTATTTGACCCAAACTGAACAAAAAAAAACAAAAAAAAAACAAACATAACTGCACTGGAGTTCATGCTAAAAATAACAATTAATACATAAAATAGATTCACTTGGAAATCTTAAGCTAACTCACTTCATATCTTAATTTTTTTGCTGTTTTTGTGCATAAAGCCTTTCAATCGAAATAAAATAATTAGTCAACTAAAACATCATTGGCCGATTAATCGACTAAATGACTAAAAGGCGATCACGAGACCATTTAAACTGTCATAAAAAAGTGTCCGTTGTGTGTAAACTCTGTATTTACAACGGCGCGTTGCGTTTTGATGACATCACAGAGGGATCCGTTTTTAGAACTCGGCTCTATTTCCTGTCATTTCAAACTTTCATTTCTTAAAATTTCTTCGCAAGCCGCAACTTCACAGATGTAAGACGATGCAAAATCTTTACCACAGGTGCCCTCCTAAGTCATAATTAGACATTAAACATGAGATCTTTCATATAGACTTTAAAGGGTCTGTACGACACTTTCAGGCTGTCCAAAGTGAAGTGAACCAGTGGAAACATGGCTATCCTTGCTACTCAGTGTGACTGACAACAAGTCCATTATTATACATGACTTGCTAAATTGCTGTTTAATCTCTGGTCTGTTCTGCTTCCTGGTTGAGCAGACGTGCAGTTACCAAGTCTCCAAACATCAGCGGTTTGTTGTACTCACCAGAGAAATAAACTTTTGAGAGGACAGAGATGGAAGAAGGGGATGAGACGGACAGAAAATGGCAACCGAAGACGACAAGGAGGCAGAAAGGAAAAGGTTAAGGGAACAAAAACATTAAGAAACAATTGTAAAAACAATGCTAGAAAAGACAAAGCATGTCAGAACGAGAGGTCGAGATCGAAGATGTGAAAAACACAAAGGAAGAATAAGATGGAAAACTGGCCAGTGGTGGAAAATAATGGGTAAAAACAGAAAATGAGTCAAAGGGTCAAACCTTTATTTCTCGCTGCTCCACGGACTTCTCCCATATCTGCTGGTCATAGGCGCCAATCTGAGGAGAAAAGAACAAGTTATAAGGTTTTGCCAAGACAAAATTTGATCTTTTAGTTTGTTAAATAGTAATGGCTTTCAATGAAGGGCTGCACGATACTGGAAATGATTACAATAAGATCTGTGATATCGATTTTACTGTGATTTTCAAACACACTTTTTGACTGAGGCTGAAACTAACGATTATTTTAGTCGACGACGAGTCGGTCATTATTTCTATTGTAAATTGAGACATTTTTAACCAAATCAATGTTGAAATATTGTGAATGAAGCTTCTAGACAGAGAATATTTATAAATAAAGTGTATAATTGCGAAAATGTGTCTTCTTTTTGCCATTTTTCTTTAATAATGTTACTGTGTTTGTTATAAAAGTCTTTAAGTTTGTGTTTTAGAGTCTGTTTAGTCCAGAGAACAACGACATCATCAAAATAATACTGAAATTATTATTTATAGTCAACTTCACAATTATTCTTCTAATTGTTGCAGCTCTATTTTTGATGCAGTAACGTCTGTTATATTAAAATATAAAACAACAAATATAAAACCGAGGCTAATTTAGTTTGAAAAAGCTAGATTTTATTCATGATTTTCCCTTTTCAGCGTTTTCATTTTAAAAACATACGTAAAGTATTTTATCTAAATTTGAAAGATATTGATCTCAACTGCATTTTAGTGACATGAGTAGTCCGACCTGTCAGGGGCACTTAAACCTCTAAATACTAATGTGTAACATAAATTTTATATCAGTGATTTTAAAAGAATACGAGCGGCAAAACCTGTTACGGTGCCGGGTTCAACGGGAGTGCAGTTTACACTACGAGTTCATTCTGTTTTTACCAGTATTTATCAAAGCCTGGCACAAAGTTGACACCGGAGAGACAAAGAAAACCGATCGGTGCGGCTGCGTCACGTGAGGAGTGCAAAACGTGGCCCCATTTCACCGATGGCGAGGAGTTAAACGGGAGATACTGAGGGAAGACCGTGAGAACGCGACAGATTCTGGAGCGGGGGCAGATCCACAGAGAGAAACGGCAAGGTCACTGAGGAAATGTGTGCTGTGGAAAAGTGATGTGAGAGTATGGCTGCAAGGTGACGCAAAAAAAACAAATATGACTAAAATGCTACTGCTGACCCTAGGGCCGCAACATGTGAATAAATTATCGCAACTAATTAGTGGTCAAATATTCATCTGATCGATACTGACACAAACGACACGGGGAATGTATAAATACTAGGGCTGCACAGTAAAGCTCAGTTAGTTTGCTTTTCTATAACAAACGATGGACATTGCTAGCCTTGAAATTGTATTTTAGCTTCAAATCGAATCTAATTTATGGAATAGTATCTAATATATCTCTAGATAAAATGAAAAATGATTGTGGGCTCAACATTTCTGTGAGTATTTTTCAGTAAAACCAATAAATCTTGATTGTTCCTTCATCAAAAATACAAAGAGTTTATCATAATTTCCTAAAACATAATGTAAAATACAATAATAAATGTGTTTGAAGCAGCTCTGATGTCACTCATGTGTCTGAGGCTTTTCAGTTTCTGAAATTATCCATTTTATTTTTCATATTTTGTGATATTCTGAGGTTAATCCCAGTTTCTTCAGTGAAATGACATTATGTTGCACTTCACTTTTGCCTCCGTTCTGAAGGGTCTATTGAGTTCACCAGTGACCGCTCACACCTTAGTTCCAGGAGTAAATTTTCCATAATTTTTTTCTCGTAGCGATTCCGAAAAAAATAAAAAGTCTGAAAGCTTACTCAAAGCTAATCAGCTCTGTGTTGATGAACATAAGACCTATAATTTTATTTGAAATATGTTACTGAAACTTTATAAACAGTTAAGTTATTAAAACATTTTGCAGAATTTTCAGTTTTACGTCGTTTTTTTTGGGGGGGGGGGTTTCTCCACCTTGCCGTTAAACTCGTTACACTTGAATTTGCCTAAATACCTGTAGCAAAAATAAATATAAAATTTACTTCCAGAACCGCGGCTCACATGTGGGCGGGACGGACTGGTGAGCTCATTTGGCACACACCAATATTTTTGAAGCCAATTATGAAGCCAACATCACAAAAACACAGCGTCTCTGAAAAGCAAAAGCCACAAACACGTGTCAGACACTCCCACTTTCTCACGAAACAAAACTAGTAAGAGAAACACTTTGCTCACAGACGACAAACACGTCTGAATATGTGCTTGGACTCGTTTAAGACTTCTGAAGAATTTAAACAGAAATTAAAGCCTGTATGACAGGTTCGACGACACGTTTCACTAAAATGACCTGAACATGATTATAATTAAGATTTTACTAAACATTGCCTGTTTTTCCCCAGTTTGACAGATTATGTAATTCAGATTTCATGAATAAGTTCAATGTTTAACAAAATATCATAGAATTGTATTTCGTTATTAGTGAAAACAGTATCAATCTGGTCGAGAACATCACGGACAAGTTGCGTTTTTCTGCACAATCTGGCGTTTTAATGTTGATTATCTTTGTTGGCGATTGTACAGAATGCCCAACAAACCATCATTTTTCTTTACCGGGTTGAATAAAAGCCGATAAAATGAACTGTCGACCTTTATTCTTGCGATAAAGGATGTTACAGTTCACCGTCGCGTCCCATATTTTGCAGCGAACAGCGTTTGCAGAGTGCGCGAGCTGCCAGTGGAAACCTGGCATCCCTAACGACGGCACTTCATGAAATAATAATAAACGAGAGCGCGAGGGGGAGGAGAGAGGGAGGAGAGGAGGGAGGCGGAGGTCAGAAACGAGGGAAGAACAAGCAGAAGCAGACGACACCGGCGACCCGAGGCAGACCGGGTTAAACATTTCCATCGAGCCGCACAAACAGACGCTTTTGCACCAGTTCAGAGTCAGAGCGACCGCCGCGAACGCTGAGCTTTAAAGTGCGCAGGACAGCTCTTTATGATTTTCTGATTTTGACTATTCGGTGTATTTATACCTCTTGTAAACAGAAATAATAGTTTTATGCCAATCAGGTCGCTGTTTGTGGAGAAAAGTTGAAAAAGGAAGTAATCAATTTGATGATATCACACTGGAGAGACAAAGATTACGCATGATTTACACAAAATAAACTACTTTTTTGACCCTTTAAACATTGGTTCAACAAAATAAAGTCGTTCACATGTGTTTTTCGTGTTCAAATAAAAAACTCTGTGACATTAGATGAGTTTTGGCCCACTGTACAGGATGGTTTCTTGGTAATTTTCCCGTTGTGATGTCAGCATTTACAACCAGGAATTAAATTAAAAACATAAAAAATGGCTAAACCGGGGTAAAACTTGTAAAGATTTTTAGCAGAATTTGAAATACATTTATCTTAACTGCATTTAACTCCATATCAGATTTAAACAGGCTGGTTTTTGTGAAATCAAAATGTATCCAAGACGTAGAATTGGATTAAATGACAGCAGAGTCACTATGCAGTATGGTTGGGTGTAAAAAGAATAATTTAAGCAATTTTAAATATTGTCAAGTCCAAACAAAGATGGAATGACTTGTGAAAAGAGTTTGGCAACATTTCATAATAACTTCAGTCTGACAGTATGCCAGTTCAGCTTCATCTATGTTAAATTGAGTAAAAATCCCATATTAATGGCTCTTTCGCGTTCTTAACAACTAAAGACTAAAGACTAATCGCTAGACCCTTGATTTTCAACCAGTGCGTCGGGGAACACCAGCCAGCCTTGAAGTTTTGCCAAGTGTGCCTTGAAAAAATGTCCAATTTGAGTTAACAGATTCACAAATGCAGATGTAATTGACTAATTTACTTCTCTGGTAAGTCCTGAGCAACTTCTGCAGTAAAAAAGAACCCAAATCGCTAGACAGTTGCACAGACCATATTTCTTACAACCTGGGCAGTCTTTTAGTAGTACATGGTGTGCCGTGGTATCTTTTACGCTCAAAAAGTGTGTCACAATTCAACAAAGGTTGAAACACACTGCGCTAGACTAATCGATGAGCAAAATAATCACTTGTTGCGACCCTAAAATATCATAAAACGTACACGTAAAAGTATGTAAGAAGACCGCTTGATAAAACTGTGAATAGTGAATAGCACTTTGACTCGTACTGAAAGCTCATTTACATTTTAGCGCGGACATTTTCTGCACGACTGCACCAGATGTTGTGAAACGTGCAGGAGGACGAGGAAGAGGACGCGCAGAGGACGGCCGTGAGCAGACTTTAATGTAGCACAGACAACAGGGACGCATTAAAGGAGACATATTATGCTTTTCCTCATGCGCTTAATATTGAACTACAACATACGTACGTCACGATTTCACATTTTGTTCATAGTAAACTGCAATATTGATCTAAAACTGCTTTATAACAGATGCAGATCCATTGACTTCCTGTTCAAAACTTCAGAACTGTTAAGCCCCGCCTCTTCATAGTGACATGTCGCCGTAAAAAGCAACGAATCGTTATTTATGAGGGGTTTTTTTTGGAAAGTAGCTAGGTGACGTTTTAGAACTCCATGCGTGTCGCTCAGAGTCTCAATTTTTCAAGTAATCATAACTAAGATCAGGGATGTGGGCGGGGATAGGTGGTAAGTGAAAACAGGACTTTCTGCGCACTCGAGCCTCAGTTACAGGACAATACAGGATTAACTCAAACATGCAGGAATCAATCGAAATATAACACTGCGTAAACAAATGACGAGGAAACTCTGCTGTAGCGAGGTTAAAAGAGCAATAAAGTTAATGTTGCATAATATGTCTCCTTTAAACTCCATACGACAGGTTCGACGACACGTTTCACTAAAACGTAGTGAACATGATTATATTTAAGATTTTACAACACATTTTGACAGTTTCTGTTAAGTTTATAATGTCACTTCCTGGTTGGACATGAGCAGCAAATATGACATAGTTAGAGGTAATCCTGCAACTGTTACCTAGCAACCATTTTGAAAACAAGGGTCAAAAATCTATATAAATTCCACTAAAGTTATGATGTATTAAATGATAATGCCTGATAACACCTTTATTTTGTTGAATAATAATTTAAATTGTCGGGAAAATTGTGTCAGTTGTAACTTGTCCCTGTATTTAAAACGGCATGTCGTATTTTGATGACATCACAGAGGGATTCTGTTTTAGAACTCAGCACTACTTCCTGTGATTTAAGTTTTTATTTATCAAACTTTCTTCACAAACGGCAACTTCACAAATGTAAAACCATGCTAAATATTTACCACAGGTGCCCTCCCATCAAACTAAGTCATACTTAGAAAAACTAAATGCACGACTTCTCAGAACTTGTTTCTGGTGCAGTTAGAACATCATTACGTGACTGTGATTCCGAGAATATTAATTGTCAGGGTTGAGTACTGGGCGAGTCCTGGTTCAGTCTTGGTTTGGTCTTACGTCTTTCTGAAAAACATTTAGCTCATATTACAGTTTTACATGCCAACTATTATCTAAAATAGAATACAAAAGGTTTACGCACTCAACATTGAGGCGTTGATGGGTTGGTACCAGCTGACACTCTCTCGATTATTCAGAACGTGTTTTGCGGGCTAATGCTAACGGCCAGAGGGAAAACACAAGAGACTGCTGCCGGAGTCCTTCAAATCATACCGGACTAGACGTGTTGCTAACGCCTGATGCACACTGACTCCGGTCAGGCTCCGGTTCGGGACCCGCAAGACTTAGAAAGTGCTTAAAATCTATGCGCCCTGTCACACCGACCTCAGAGCTCTGCGGCTGCGGGTCCGGCAGCCGCGCGGGTCTCCGGAAAGAATCCGCAAGAAGTCTATTTTTGCCGGACGCCGCAGCGGTCTGGTGCGGCTTTCATGTCATTTGACGAGTGCTCTCGCGCGAAACCACATGAATCTACGTGGCTTTCGTAAAAAACGGACTGCAGTTAACCGGAGCTGGTGTGACAGGCGTCTGCAAGAGACCCGCGCGGGTCCCGGACCGCGACCGGACTCAGTGTACACTAGGCATAAGTGGTTGTTAGCATGAGCATCGAATGCTGAAAATTACTTCCTTTAATTTTCAACAGATTTTTCCATTTTCCTCCACAAATGGCAACTTGATTGGTGTAAAACTATTATTTATATTTTTAACAGGTTTAAATACAGCAAATAAAGTCAAAATTAGAAAATTATAAAAACGTGTCATATGCACTTTAAAGTCTGTATGACAGGTTCTCATTATCTAAGGGCACTTGTGGAAAATACTTTGCACAGTTTTACATGTTGGAAGTTGCAGTTCTAGAGGAATTTTTGATTAATAGAAGTTTAAAATTACAGGAAGTAGCTCTGAGTTCTAAAATTTAATCCCTCCACCTGTGTCATGAAAATAAAGAGACAGTTTACACTCAACTGACACGTTTTTCTGACAGCTTAAACCGCCATTCAACAAAATAAAGTTGTTAATAGGTTTTATTATTTGTCAAATCATAACTATTGTGTTATCGGTGTGGATTTTGCCCTTGTTTTCAAAATGGTTGCAATGGTAACGGTTGTGGAATCACCTCTAACTGTGTCACGTTTGCTGCTCATGTCCAACCAGGAAGTGACATTATTCAAATTATGGAAATTAGGGACAAATGTTTAGTGAAATCTTAAATACGATCATGTTCACTGCGTTTTAGTCAAGCGTGTAGGTCAGACTGTAAGGACGTTGGCATCTTTAGCTCGGTGGATTGTACAGTGAAGGTGCTGCAGAGGTCACCATGGCGACGGAGGAGGGAGATGGATTACGACGTGGGTCCGTGTTACATAACTGCACAGCCTCTGCAGCGTGGAGGACACAGAGGGTGGGGTGCACGGTGGCAGAGCGGTTAGAGCTTCTGCCTCCCAATAAGGAGATTGTGGGTTCGAATCCCGGTCCACCCCAACATCGTGGTCTCGAATTCTGAACCACCCCAACATCACACGATCTCTCTGGGTGGAGTCTGCATGTCCTCCCCAATTGTGGTTAAAATGTGAATTTGATCAGAATCCTATTATTTTAGGTTGTGTTTTGTCGCTTTTAGTCGAGTGTTTGTCGACTGTAGTTGCTTCTTTCAGAACATGTTAAAAGAAATCTAAACTAGCAGTTTTGATACAGAATAAAACAGGAGAATTTGTTGTTTATGGAGGACATTACTGTATTGCAGCCTTTGCACTTTTCTAATTGCGTTCATTCAAATCGCAATTTCGATTTGATAAATTTTGCAGCTCTATTAAACATGTTCTCAGTGACATTCATCCACAACTTGCTGTTCACTGCCTGATTTTAGAGCGACTCCTGGAAAACCCCTAAAGCCACAGAACTGGACAGGAAGTAGTGACGCTAACACTGACTGAGCCCATCACGTGAGAGCGCAGTGATTGACAGGTGAATCGGCCAATTAGGGACACGCACGGTCCGTCTGTATCAAAATAAACACATCGGCTAATGAGAAAAAAGGAAGAAAAAAAACATAACAGGAACTGAAAAACACTACGGATTTCTGCAGAATAAATGAGCGAAGCATTCAATTCTGTGGATCTGAGGTGACAGAAGATTGAGTTTGTTTTAAAGGACAAATATTATGCATTATTTGTGTTGTTATTGGCCTTTAAACCTGCTCTTGAGTGTCTTTTCTTTGACATATCATGTTTTAGAACTAAAAATACAATGTTTTTACAACGAACAATATAACTTTGTCAGTGCCTCGGGAGACACCAGCGTAATTTCATCTGCTGGCTGCAGATGGAATTACACAGATTTCAAATACACATTGCTTGTTGTGCGAGCCGTGTTAATCCTTATCGTGATTTGATGGCAGAAACACTCAAAACGAGTCTGACAATGATTTATGGACTTAAAAACAGCGCACGAGCCACGTCACTTATCGAAAAATTTCACACATCGAGAAAATTCAGAATAGAGTGTTTTTGACGGTCGGAGGGAGAAGATTTTCTAATCGGGATTCATCAGCGTGAATGAAGCTAAATGCAATCCTGGTGTGTTTTTGATGACGGAACAATGTTGGAACAGGGTTAAAAGTAATAGAGATCGTGTGATGTTGGGGTGGTTCGGAATTCGAAACCACAATGTTGGGGTGGTCTGGGATCGTGGGTTCGAATCCCAGACCACCCCAACATTGTGGTTTCGAATTCCGAACCACCCCAACATCACACGATCTCTCTGGGTGGAGTCTGCATGTCCTCCCCGTGTTACCGTGGGTTCTCTCCGGGTTCTCCGGCTTCCTCCCACCGTCCAAAGACATGACTGTGTAGGTTAATTGACAACTCTAAAAATTGTCCCTAGTGTATGAATGTGAGAGTGAATGATTGTCTGTCCTTGTCTGTCTCTCTGTGTTAGCCCTGCGACGAGTTGGCCACTGTCCAGGGTGTACCCCGCCTAAGGCCCAAAGTCACTGGGATAGGCTCCAGTCACCCGCGACCCCTAACGGGAATAAGCGGTAGAAAATGAATGAATGAATGAATTTGTCTTTTAAATGACAGATGAGTCGTAAAGTATTGGTAAAGTAAGAGGTGTATTCTGGATCTCTGGCAATAGATGTTTGACAGGCCTTTTAAGTTGATAGAAATTTAAGGGTATTTAGTTTGGAGAACAAACTGGGCCGGATTCATCCCAGAACAGCTGATTTGACTGAAAATAAGAGGGTTAGAGCGTTCTATTTATATTTCACATGCCCGGCAGCTGATAGTTCTCTTTTATCAGACGGTGGATAAAAAGAAATACACGAAGAAAGAGTCCAAAGTAGAGCTGCATGACTTGGGGAAAATCTAATTGTTTGACCAGTTTTGCAATGTGATTAGGTTTGCAGTTCATGTTATAATGATGGGATTTTGTTCAAAGTTCACATTTTAAACACAACCAGGAGAATTGACTGAAATATGAACTGACAAATAGAATAATAGAAAATGATAAAAGAATCACGTGTTTCAGAATTTTTTTTTACACTTTCAGACACGCTTGTGTCACTTTTAGTCATGTTTTTGTTCCTTTTAGACACATTTTTATCACTTTTAGTTGCATTTGTGTCACTTTTAGTTAGGTTTTACCGCTTTAAGTCACACGTTTGTCATTTTGCGTCTTGTTTTTGACGCTTTCAGACAAATCTGTTTTACTTTTAGATGAATTGTTGTTGCTTTTCGTTGCATTTGTGTCACTTTTAGTCACATTTTGTTGCTAACGCTTATAGCTGTGTTTTTGCCACTTTTAGTTGCATTTGTGTCACTTGGTTCATGTTTTAACAAATCTAAATTAAAGGGTTAGCACTTTTTATGCAGAGTAAAACAGGACATTTTGTTGTTTGTGGAGGGAATTATTGCTTCAATTACTTCAAAAACCGCAGCCTTTGAGATTTGCTAATACTACTTTTACTACTACTTTTTTTTTACTGATGATGTGATTAAGTGTCTGACTATTTCATTAATGTGTCTGTGAGATGTTTTGTTCAGCGAAAATCAAAGTGTCATTGTTGTTGTTGTTTTGATGAGTAAGGATTTCCAGAGAACTCCCTCCTGCCGCCTTCTTGAGTGGAAAATGTCAGTGCAGTCGGTGCCACCTGTTTGCATGCGTCTGTGGGTGCGTCCTCCTCATGGAAACGGCCTCTCACTGTTTGGACAAAGACTCTTAAGTAATGATCTCCGAGCCGCTCAAAGGCACCACTCAGAGCTGACCTAAGAGCAAGTGCCGAGCCACGTCAACGCCAACAGCACGCTCACAGAGGCGGAGATACATCGAAATGTACATAATGAATGTTGTTTTGAAGATGTGCAAAATTTCAACATCGAGTATATCGTTTATTGTGTAATAGCCGAAATTGGGGTTTCACTCATTCTACATTGCTAAGGTTAACTTTAACTTTAACTTAGTCGTATCTGGTGTTTGTTCCGCCTGGCCGGAGCCCATCTGACCCAGTTCGCTTATTTAGATAAATGTCATCTATGTCATAAGTTAACCTTCCTCCTTGTTCTCATGTACTATGCTTTGACTATTATTGTATGTTGTGTCCTCATGATGTGTTATCTCTGAGTATAAAGCGCTTATACTCTGAATGTGTTGTACGCGTCGTGCAGGGAGAGATTACTCTGTAAAGGGACAGACGTTATTCACTCTGGTACCAGTGAATAAACAACTCATTGATCAGACTCATTCTCTCTGCATTTTTATTGTTTAACTTGTTTTAAAGAAATCCACAACTGCAATTCTCCCGTAACAGTTGGCGTCAACGAACAGCGGCCTTCGCCCGGTCTGGGTTCTCTCCCGGCGTGAGTCAGCGTCAGGCCACCTGGATCTTCCAGCCTCTAACCTCATCTGCTTTCTGAGACGGAGGGCTGTCTCACGGGGACGAGGACCACCGGCGCAAGGTTTCCAACCAAACATCCTACTTTGTTGTGGTGAGTGAGTCTGCATCTTTAAGTTTTTATTAGTTGTATAGGCGTTTAGAGCCCTAAAATTGTCCTATTACAATCTAATAAAAGTAAAGGGGGAAATTTAGTTTGATTTTAAAATTAATTGCAACTTGAAAACTTCTAGGAGTAATACTAAATAGTTACTAAAGCATTCCTTCTGTTTGTCTGCCGATTGCTGGATATAGCTCTGCTAAATATATTTGATTAAATATCTGAAGGGGTAGGAATCCCGCCTTGGACCAGACTGGACAGGTAGACCTTCTTGGGGGTCAGGCTGTCGGGAAGTCCAGACGCTGAAAGTGAGTCTGGCTCACTTTTTCCACTTAACTGAGCAAGAAATCTTGATTTAAGAGTGAGCTCTGTTTAAGTTTGTGTCACATCTTAAAGAAAACGAGAGGTTGGGTTAAGAGTAAAATCTATTGCAAGACCTTTGGCCTTTAAAGGGAAGGTAAGTGAGCATAGATCTCTTCGGGGAACCTTTAAAAGAGTTTTTAGCCAAAGCAGGCTAAAAATACCTCAGAGTACTTAATTTATTGAATTGAATACACTAATATTGTTATTAAGTGACACATTAACCTGGGAATTTAAAGGAACCCAGCTTAGGAAAAGTGAAGGGAACTCTTGGGGAGCTTCCCGGGACGTAGTGGTAAAACGTCTTAAAAGATACACGCTACGCAGACGTGCGTAAAGCGGTGAAAGGTGCGCACTACCATTTTTATCTGGGAGATAAGAAATCTGGGAGATATTAAATATCTGGGAGATAAAATATCTGGGAGATAAAATGGGATCAAACCAGTCAGTGGTGGAGGAGGCCCCTACAAGCCCTTTAATCCAGGCCATGACAGACAAACACGGCAAGGAATGGATTTAAGTATTAACTGTGTGGTCCAAGAAATATAGCTTTCCTGAAGAAGGATCACTGAGCACTGATTTCTAAGAAAAATTAAAGCAAATTAAAGTTAAAAGACTTATTATAACGTAAACATTGATAACGTTAAAGAAGGAGACCTGAAAAAGAGAAAATAATAATAATAATTTATTTTTATTTTTTTTTTAATTGAAGGAATAGAAATTAAGCAACAGTAAAGAATTAATATGCACACATTTGCACCCACACGTCACTCATTATCTTTGTTTTTATTTCTTTTACAACCTCCTCTGACTGCTGCAGCGCCGGGCTCCAAACCACTGCACGAGGGTCAACACGCTCTGTCCAGCCTTGTGGACCAGACCCTGTGGACCGGACTCTGGAGAAGATCAAGCTTAATAAGACCCACACCATTGCCACACCATTCCTCCACCAACGACCCGGATGCCCTCTTGTGCTACAAGCTGCACTAAGCTGGGCACAAATGAAACGGACTGCCATTATCTCAATGACATCGCCCAAACAAATCATTGCATATTGGACAATAAAGCTAACACGGGTGGATGAGTGCCACCTCAAAGAAGATTTAGTTCAAAGACAATGACTGATGTTGCAAAAGAAAGTTGCTGAGAAAGTCACATCTGAGAGACATTGTTTACAAAGCCACTATCAGGACCCAAAGAAAACAAAGCTGGCAAAGGAGAATCGGCCAAAACAAAACCACTATGGAGTTTTGATTCGTACTTTACGAAATTTCACACAATATGGACCTAACTGTGGAGGTGCCCCTGCAGGGCATGGACGTGGGAGAAGATGAACATCTGAAGCTACTGCTTAAAGGCAGTGAAGAGGACACTGAGCAGAGTCTGGGCCTTCAGCGTGACCCTCTGACAGCAGCAGTGGTGGAGCAGAGCCCGGCCGTGCAGCAGACAGACAAAAAGGAGAGGTAACATACACAGCATTAGAACTTTAAAAGCCTTTTTAATTGAGAATGCATTTCCTGAAAATCAGTCACGTCATCAGCAGCACATACACAGCACATGCTCGCAACGAAGAAATGCTTTGCACTGATTCACTTTAAGAATAGCACACGATGCATTTTGATATGTCTGATCGTCTTATCGTAAAAGTTTTTGGTCTCCGTATAAACGCAGTTCAAACCTGCTCACAGCTTAGACTGAGTGACATAATGAATATAGAGCTACATCTAAGAAGAAATAAATAGCTATATTAAAAGAGAAATATAGAGCTTTGTTTTGCAACGAAATATTGTTTGGTTTGATGTTTGTTGTTTTTTTTTTATGGCCAAGATTTTTTTTTGCGCACATTTTGTTTTGACAAGAAGTTTAGGCGGAAACCCTGCAGGACTTTAATAGGATCTGGTTTTGCTCCTGTTTTTCGATTTTGAATTTTTGGTTGAAATGAGCTCATCTTTTTTTTCCTGTAACAAACAGTGGTTTTATGGAAATTTTAATGGATTTGATGTTTTCGAAAGAGTTAAAACCTCCCCAAATTTACATTTTGGAGGTTCCAAATTGTCTAACATAACATTTTGATTGCAAGAATAGGTTGATACTGTTTTCTTTTTTTTTCCTTCACGGGACTCAGAGGTCCCGGCCAGTTTTAGTCATGAGCCTGTGAACTAGAAAAAACTTGACTCCTCACAGGCCACAGACAAAACAGAGATAAAGGTGGCAGCTGTGAGAGAGGTCATCACAGCAGATTCAAACACAATACTGACATTGGAGTATTTAAAGTATTGAAAAAAGAGACATAGTAAATTTACAATTATGTTACCATTGCATGCACAACTAATATTTTCTTGTGTGAGCGCTCTTATTTCCTGTACAGGCTCCTGCTGTCGATCCTTGACCCCGTTCCTTTTCACCGCCTGCTCTGCCTCCGCTCTCTGACCGACGACTGGACCCAGCTGAGGCCACAACGGGAAGTACTGATTATTTAAAGCTTAATCTTAAGTACGGCCAGCCATGGAGCTGGTTTACCTCAATAGTATTTAAACTTATTACATGTTCTAGAGTCGTTTTAAGTTGAACTATTTTACAAAATTCATGCAAGCTCTTGGAATATATTTCACATAAGCAAATTTAACATTTTAGATGATTAAATAGCTTAATTAATTAAAACAAATAAATAAATAAAAGAAATTAAAATATAACATTAATATGGCAGCCATACCAGGCCCTCCATGTCATTTAATATATTTATTAATTTCAAACTAAGATTGCAGATCCCAAAGTGTTCTCTGTGTGGTTGGTGCTTTAGCACATGATGGTGATTTTTGTGTTCCTTCTGAGACTTTTGCAGAGAAAACTGAGGTGCCACCGCAGCGACAGAGATCAAATGTGGATGGAGAAGGTTCAGGTCACAGCGGCTCAGAGGCGGGGCAGACGGAGGGATGAGGAGGTCAAGGAGCAGCGGGAGGACATCGCGAACAGTTCGGCTGGCCTTAAAGGACACAATTGAAAACTGCAAGGAGCATCACCCAAAACCAGGTGACGTAAAAAACATACACAGGTCAGTTATAGATGTGGACATTGGTGGTGTTGAATTTTAAAAAATAAATAATTGGGGGACAAACAAATAGGGAAAAATGAACCAATAAACTCAACAGCGTGTCTATAACAAAAAGCGATATCAAAATGATAACAAACTAGGAAAACTCAGCTGGTGTAAACTCAATTTTGGAGAGCTCCTTAGATTATTACAGATTGAGAGTAGGGTTGATGAAAAGTCATCAAGTCTAAAGGATTTATTACACTTGTTGCAACAAGAGAGAAATAACACATTTTATTATATAACAGTCTATGTTTTTGGGAATGTGATCACAGACAGGACACTTCCTGTACCCACACAGTCACAAAAATGTGGTTTTAATATGACGTCATTTTAAAGGTTGTGCACAACTCAAACTATGAACATGTGACATTTTTGGACTTGACGAGTAAAGCTCTTGGACTAAAGAAGCTTCACTAACGTCTGTTTGTGTGAATGTGTATGAATGAATTAACCACTTTCTACTTTGCTTTGATTATGGACTTACGCATTTTCTGAAGTTTTTATAGATTTCTTTTGGCATAACTAAGACAAAGGTTATTTTAATCTCAAATTTACAGGTTTCAGCAGATGACCCAAAGGAGCACATACATCCAGAGTGGATCTGTGTGTACAGTGGAACAAACAATTATAAAGTAATACTTTAAATGTGTGTCTAATTTGATTATTTTTCTTCTCAGGTTGGTAATGATAATTTTTTTGCAGAGACTGACACAGCACAGGTGGCATTTTGATGCACGACGGGCCTGAGCCCGAAACAGGGGCTGGTGTAACAGTCTGTGTGTTATTTGTGATGTTTCCTATTTACCAGAAACAACTTTGGACCAAGAAGATAAACCAGTCGAAGCTGGTTGATTGTAATTCATGAAATTATTCCTCCACAGATATCTTGGCAGAAGATGAAAATGTATGTTTTGTTTTTGTTTTTCAAAAAAGGCTATGATATAATTAGACAAAATTTCCAGAATATATATTTTCATTAAAGATATTAAAGACATTCCAATGTGATCTTTGATTTGAATTTGATTCAGAAAAAGGCCAATTGAAATAATATATATATATAAATTGAATTATAATACTAAGGTATGAGTGTGGCAATTAATATTTAAAATAAAATATTGTTAAAAGAATAGTAATAGGAAAAGAGAAAATTAGACAAGAGAAGGTTTTTTTTTTAATGCACATTTTCCATATTTGGTCTATTGATATGAATTAAGTTTTGTGTTTAGTTTGTCTGCTCTGAGCCTTTAATTAAGTCGCCTGTAGCTGGTGCACTTATGGCTCTGCCCAGCCACACTCAGGCCAACTTAGCTTTTGTTTGACCTGGTGGGACGGTAGTCACGTTTTCGCTTTTATTTTGCTCAGATTTAGCTGGGGATGGGTTTGTCCTTAGGTTGGTAGTGGTGTTGGTACTGGCTCCTACGGCCCTGTATAGGGTTGGCCCGGTGTCACATCATCTGTTGGTTCTTTTCGGCCGGCCCATCAGGTCCACCTTTCTGTTCATTCCTTTGTTTTATATTATTTTCTCCTTTTGGGAAAGGGAGGGCAAATTTAACTAGCGGCACTCACAGGAAAAAAAAAAAAAAGGGGGGAGTGCACTTTGTTTTTGTTTCTGTACAGGTCAAAACACGGCTGAAGCTGCAGAGCTGGAGCTAGACCTGGTTTTGAACATAGGAGGCAACGCTGGTTGACACCCGACATCGCTGTGGGACAGCCGAGGGGGCACATGGATCCATGCTTCACACTGTGGCAATGGACCCAACGCTCATGAAACAAAACAACTTCCTGAGCCGCACGGAGCGTGTGGGGAGACAGCTCCCACCGCTGGAACCACATCTGCTCTTCCCCTGGAAGGGGGGAGGAGAGAACTCAGAGAGTCAGCAACCCACTGCTGGAGGACCAGGGTGAGCTTATGGTGAAGAAATTGTGTGCCTTATTTCTGACAATTTTGATAATATGGTTAAGTTTGATGCCTGGTTTCATTTACTCAAATAAAAATGGCGTAAAACGAAGCACCCGTAGTCTGACTTCTGACGAGACGGCCTGGTTAGAAGCATTGACTAAGTCTTACAACCACTCGACTGTCCACACTTTAAATTACTGGTATCAATATGCAAAGAGTCATAATTGATCTGATCGTCATCTGTGTACATGTTTGCCCATAGCTACAGCAGCAGCATAGGACCACACATTGGACCCTGGTTTAAAGTTCCCGACAATGCCGGTCGTGAACCTTGATTTGGGCCGGTTCACATCAAGCCCGGTTCTAAGTTTTTTTTTTTTTTTTTTTTTTATTTGTTGCTGACATTTATTGTTCTGTGAACATGTTTTTCTGTGTGGATATCAGATGTGTGGATGTCTTCCGGTGGGTTGGGCTGGACGATGTGTGGCCGTGGTCTCCTCGGAGCATTCATACATCATATTTCCACACCCACACTCTGATCACAGACTTAGAAAGCGAATTGGCTCCACATGACCCGATTTGGGGATCTGTTGTGCCAGACGACCACAACCTCTGGACTTCAGATCAAAAGGTCATGCTGGCCCTATTCCCCAGCATGGGGGATAGGCAAGTTAATGTTAAGGGTTTAAGCTCTCAGTTAAGTGTTCTCATCATTTGTTAATAACACTCTCTCTGTTTTAGCCTCTACGAGGGAGGAGTTAACATGCCTTACGCTCTGTGGCTCCTCAAAATCGCCTGGTGTTAGATCAGATAACCACTAGCCAAGGGGGGGTCTGTCAGACCTTGGGGAGCACCTGTTGTACCTGCAGACCTGCTAATGATAAAGGGGGTGGCGATACTTGCAGGCATAGCTAATCTCACTAAATTACGAGACCTGATGGAGGGTGAGACTGCGAAGGGCTATTCGCTGTTCACTCTCGATTGGTTTCTCTCATCCTGGAAAGAGTTGTTGATAAATATTGCATTCTTCTTTATCTTAGTTTCCTGTCTTATTCCCTGCATTCTTAGGATGGTGAATTATCTAGTTTCTTCCCAGTTCTTGTCTCTGCAGGGCCGAGCAGAGGCCATGGGCCTGACAGTTAACTGGGACTTGTCTAGTGACTTTGACCTGGACTTGGACAGAACTGGACTATGAGGCTTGTGTTGATTTCAACATGTTTGTTCGAAGGCATCTTTACATTTAGGTGTTTTTAAGTTTTGACTACAGGTTGATTAACTTGATTGTTTGACACATGAATGAATAAAGATATGTTATTCTAATGATTTAATTGATTACAGATTTTTGGGTGTAACAGTAAAATGCTTTTATCTGTGACATGGGGTGGACTGTAATAGCCGAAATTGGGGTTTCACTCATTCTACATTGCTAAGGTTAACTTTAACTTTAACTTAGTCGTATCTGGTGTTTGTTCCGCCTGGCCGGAGCCCATCTGACCCAGTTCGCTTATTTAGATAAATGTCATCTATGTCATAAGTTAACCTTCCTCCTTGTTCTCATGTACTATGCTTTGACTATTATTGTATGTTGTGTCCTCATGATGTGTTATCTCTGAGTATAAAGCGCTTATACTCTGAATGTGTTGTACGCGTCGTGCAGGGAGAGATTACTCTGTAAAGGGACAGACGTTATTCACTCTGGTACCAGTGAATAAACAACTCATTGATCAGACTCATTCTCTCTGCATTTTTATTGTTTAACTTGTTTTAAAGAAATCCACAACTGCAATTCTCCCGTAACAATTGTAAAAATGCAACAAAAAGAGCTAATTGAAAGTGAAAAAAGTGAGGTTCCAATAGGTTCTTGCCAAATACGTGACCTGTACGCTACTGGCAGCCATCTTGGTTCTGGTCGCTGATGTAAACAAATGTAAACTCCAGGGCTGTAGTCATCTAAAGAAATTGTTGGTCGACTAAAGACCTGTTTAACCGACCGATTAATCGACTAAAAGGGGGTATGGCCAAAATATATCTGAACAAATAAATATCTAAAGTCTGTCCATGTTTCCGACACAAACTGCACTCAAAAAAACACACTGGAGTTCATGCTAAAACAACTATTTATGCAGAACAGTGCTAATAAACAAGTGTATTTATATGTTATTAAGTTATATGATTTCATAAGTTTGATTAAACTCATGATTCACTCCAAAATCTTCAGATAAACTCACTCACATCTTATCATTTTTATTTATTTTTTAGCATTGAACTATCTCAGATAGCGAATACGGGCTTGAGTTTAGTCATATTTATCTTAATTTTAGTATAGTTTACCAATTTATTTTTCTTTTTCTTCTGTTTTTCTTATCTTAAGTAAAGCAAGACATTTTATGCTTGTTCCACTGACAAATCTTTTTTTAAGACGGTCAGAATATCCTCAAATCAAGATAAATAATGCTTAATTCAAACAGTTAATCATTTTTATTGTGTTTAAGCTTGTATTTTTTTTATTTTAATCTAGATAAACTAAACTGGTCGACTAATAAAACTGTTGGTCGACTAAGACACCATTGACCGATTAATCGACTAAACGACTAAAGCATTACAGCCCTGGTAAACTCCAGAGAAAATCCGCATAAACTGCTCAAATATCAGAACAGTCCTGATCTTTATTGTCAGCCATGGCTTTGATGATTACACAACAACTAATGACATCGTACAAAAGAACAGCTGCATTTTAAAACGCAAATGTGACTTTGTTGTAGCGAGTTATGGAGAGGATGCTAATAAATAATTAGCATTGGTGATTAGCTACAGGTCAAATATAATGGACTCCAAGAAATCCTCTAACAACTGAAATATAACTTGTAAGTGTCTGAAACTTTCCTTGTGTGCGGTAAAAGTGCAGCACTAAATATTTATGTCCTTTTTGGGAGATTTTGAGCTTTTAGTGCTGACTTTGATGAAGGTCTTTGTCAGCTAAAAGTCGTGAAAAGCCGTTCAAAAGCTTCGATATCGGCGCTGACTGCTCTGTGAGACGTTAGAGGCAAAAACCAACAACTTTCACCCATGCATGAAGCAATAAGGGAATGAGGTGATATTTTTACACTTTTGTGACACATTTGTCTGATAATTAATTTTAAATTAAATTAAATTAAATTAAATTAAATTAAATTAAATTAAATTAAATTAAATTAAATTAAATTAAATTAAATTAAATTAAATTAAATTAAATTAAATTAAATTAAATTAAATTAAATTAAATTAAATTAAATTAAATTAAATTAAATTAAATTTAAAATCGTCTTAAAGCTGGGGTACCTGATTTTCACACCATGAAACCTGAAGTAGGTTTTTAAATCTTTGTAACTTTCACAAACCCTTTGGCACATCACAAATTTGCATTCGGCTCATACACAGCTTTAAAACAGCCTTTTTCAGACGGCAAAGCAAAACTGCGGCGAACCACCCATGCACAGCCAATCACAGCGCTCTTATTTCCGGGTTGACGAGATATAAAATACTGTACCGTTAGCCGCAGACAGCATGCAGTGGTCAAATTTGTCAAAAAATGCTGCTTTTACAATAAAGTCTTTGAGGGAAAACACAATTTACTCATTTACAAGACAAAAAAAGGTTGGGTACACCAGCTTTAAAACTGTTAAAAAATATCGAGAAAGTCATGTTTTGTCAATATCGCCCTGGCATTTTGTCGTGTTTATGAAATTTTAAATCTTGTTGACTCCACCACGAGTCAAAAACAAATGTAAATGACCTCCAGAGCGGCGTACAGGACTAACAGACGAATGCACTTGGAGAACAAAGAGAGGAATGTAGGTGAGAGACACTTTGACCCTTGTAGTGTTTTGACTGGTCACCGCGGCAACAAGGACATGGAAAGTAGAGCTGCACGATTTGGGAAAAATATCAAATTTTTCTAACAGGTTTTATGATTCAATTTGTGATTTATGTTTTACTAATAGGATTCTGTTTTAAAACAAAAGCAAAAGAATTGATAAAAATATGACCAAAACAAAGAATCACCTGCTTGCTTTTGCTTTTTGTCACGTTTGTCTCACTTTTAGCTATGTTTTAGTCATTTTTAGATGCATTTTTGTTGCTTTTAATTCAGTTTTTGTCGCTGTATAGTTGCTTTTTTAAAGTCAAGGTTTTTTGTAGAGTTTTTGTTGCTTTTAGTCAGGTTTTAGTAACGTTTAGATGCATTTGTGTTGCTTTTGATTCAACTTTTGTCACTTTTTTGTTGCGTTTTTGCAGCATTTTTTGTCACTTGTTTCAGAACATGTTTTAACAAATTTAAACTACAGGGTTAGCAGTTTTCATACAGAGTAAAAGAGGACATTTTGTTGTTTGTGGAGGAAATGATTGCACAAAGTGATTTTGTCTCACAGCAAGAAGGTTCTGGGTTCGTTTCCAGTAAAAGTCTGCTGAAGATCCTGGTGTTTTCCCAGACTTTGGGGACTTTTTCATTTCCTGCTCAATACTTTCCAGTCAGACCTGACCAGAATCATTTATATATATATCTATATATAGCGCATTAAGTTTGTTATATAAGTTAATGTTCAGAATGGTAAGAATTTTAAGTATGTTTATAGCAGAGATAATGTGCTACAATAGTGTGAGAGCGTGGGATATTAAAAATGTCAATGTTATTATGCTATGTAACAGTGTTTCCCATTAACAGGGAGACTACGGTGGCCCTCCATGGTCTAATTATATCCCCCATAGTCTACAAACAAGCAAAACACTAAACTGGTAGTAATAATACTTTTGTCTATTGTATTATCGTAAAAACATACAAAAAAGAAACTACACTGTTCAAAAAGGAACTATGTAAAGATTGAACGTGACATTTACGCTCCAACATTTGAGATCACAAGTGCCCCCACAGTCTCAGCATAATCTATGAGAAACTCTGATAGATAAACTCACAAACTGATTCACAATGTTGTCCGTTAAATGAACCTCAAAAGTGTAGAAATATCACCTTATACCCTCTATTTTTTATTTATAATCAGTTCTGTTTGTAACTTTTTTTCCTATAAATTAGACTCAATGTTAAAATTATTGAGGACACAGCAGTAGCAAAATAATAATAATAATACAAAATCTCAATTTGTAAGTAAAAATAATAATCATGATAATGCATTATACTTTTATAGCATTTTTCTGGAGCATTATTCAGTGACTAAAATTCAGAAAAAGTGAATCTTTTATTTTTAACTTCATTGTTTGTCAGAGCTTTTGGTACCACTTTACAATTAACATATAGTTTATTAAACATGATTCAGGCTTTGCAACGGCTTAATTAAGGTTAGCGTTAGGAATTAGGGTTGGTTAGTGAGGTTATTACGACCAATAACCAACAAATTTACCATAAAAAACACAAATATAGTTAAAACTGCAGCAAAGTCCAGGAATGTCCAAGGTTGACACACTGCCCTGCTTTTCTTTTTTAAATAACTCTCGTCTCGTGTGTCAAACTGTGCACCTTTCACGGCTGACATATTTGTGCTAATCTCAGCCGCACAGACTGAACGACGAAGGGTGCCACGCAGGAGCTAAAAGAAGGCTTTACACACGCCGCAAAACAAACAAGCACCGAGCGGCTTTATTTTTACTGCCGTGCCACTTCGGATTGAACCTGGAAACCTCCTCACAAGCCGAGACAAGTTTGAGAAGAGTCAGCCGCACCAGAGGCACGAGCGGCTCTGACTCAGCACAAACGTAATGACACGGTTTATGGGTTTACGGTAAAACGAATGCGCCACAGAGGTGTGAAAAGCTGGGCCGGGAAACAGTCATTAACCCCTTGACTAGAGCTGAACAACTGATCAAACTTTAGATAATTGTGTGAATGTTGTTTAGAAGAAAATGACAAAAAAAAGTTAGGTTGTAAACTTTCAAATAAGTGATATTTCTGCACTTTGGGATTCATTTTACAGACATTTCACTTTTGTCTGACAATTAAACCTCAACTAATGCGTTTAAAGACACGTTTGAAGACTTTTCTGTTGGATTGATAGACCCTTGCAGTGTTTGTGAACAAATCGCCTGCATTCCATTAGCCCAGTAACATTCCATGTGTTAGCACTAATGCATTTTCAATGGGAGAGTTAGCGTAGCCTCCAAACATCACAAACTATGAAAATTCAGGGCTATTTTGGCGACTGAGACCACTCGACTTCACGTGAGCTGGAGTAGAGATAGAAAACATTACCACATGAAGACGTGTTTTGTAAATTAGCATTCAAATAACCTCACAATAAACTGTTACATGCCCTGGTGTACGCCTCCGCCCCTAACTCTCACTAACCACTCTGATTCGTGTACAGCTCTCACTGGAGGCCTCCGGGTTAAATGGAACAGAAGTGGCAGCCTCTCTCTCAGACCTCTGCCGTCAGGTCCGGCCCTGCATGCCACCCCAGCTCCCTGCACCTTTTACACTGCACTCAACACTATTCATTACACCGTTGTCCGACTGACTAACATTCACACCACGCGCACCTCAGCACATTTTTCAGATACTGACAACAGTAACATAGGGGGTCATAACATAAACATTTCTTAAATCTAACCTTATTCTGGACAACAATGCACCAAAAACGCAGCAGGCGACCACACTGTCAAGAAATGTTTGTTTTCTTTCACCAAGTGCCACAAATCCTACAGGAAAGAGTGAATGAGTGAAAGTAGAGGCTGAAGTTCATTCATTCATTTTCTACCGCTTATTCCCGTTCCCGGGGTCGCGGGTGACTGGAACCCCTCCCAGTGACTTTGGGCCCTAGGCAGGGTACACCCTGGACAGTGGCCAGCTCGTTACAGGCTGAAGTTGTGATAGGATAAACACACATGTGCCTTAGGCCACAATAAAAGGCCATGCACCTTAAATAAATAAAGAAACTTAAAACAAAAGCTTATGGAGCGTTAAGCACATCATGAGCAGGGCCATGTGATGTTTTTAAAACAGACATCATTTAGAACTGCTCCAAGCCATCGAGTATCACTCTCCTGTGATATTAATAGATTCACCACTAAAGGCTGTATCCAAAATAATGACATAAACTCCACTGGGCAGAGCATGGTGCTGCTGTCTGTGGATGCATTGAAGGTCACTGCACAATTATGCAACCCCTTGAATAATAACCCTTAACTTGTGTGGTGCTATGGAGCCAGCAGATGGCGCCTAAACTCAGTTAGTGCTGTTGGAAATGGCCAAGTTACAGATTTTCATTTTATTTATTTTTTTATTTTTTTAATGTTAAGTTCTGAAACATGAGATACCAAACTTCATGTCCTCAAGAGCATGTTTGAACTATTTTCCTTTAAGATTTAACTGAATATGTTGCCTATTTTTCCCCAATATTTTCTCCAATATTGGTGAATTCTTATGAGATACATTCATAAAAATATCAACGAAATGGTTTCAAAATAAGTTATTCGGCTATTTCTGATGCAAAAGGGGCAATGACATCAACTTTATTTTGTTAAATCATTGTTTAAACCGTCAGAAAAATGTGTCAGTTGTTTGTAAATTGTCTCTGCATTTTGAACGGAATGTCTCTTTTTGATGACATCACAGAGGGAACCTGTAATTAGGGGTTCTGGCACCTTTAAAATGTTTTCTTCACAAACTGCAACTTGACTGATGCAAAATTATGAAAACTACTATATTTACCAAAAAAAAAAAATAATAATTAGAACGTGTACTTTAAGATTGGCTCAAAACACAGCGGACAATAAAGTGAGCCACTAAATAAATGAGTAGAGTGAGCGCACTTGCTGTTTCATAGCCGTTGACGCAGAGCAGGTTGAAAATAAACCCCTGGATTAGTCTGTTGGCTGCACACACAGCTCTCCTCCTTGTGCCGGGACTGGTGCATGTAAACAGTGTGTTATGTACGTCAGAGGTGAGGGGCCCCTGGGGACCGGCCGCAGGTGTGAACGGGTCTATGATGTCGTCACTGTGACCTCTGACCTGCTCCCGACGCACAGGACTGATGCATAAAAACACTAAGAGCCACAGGAGGAGAGACTCGAAACCTCTGCAAGACTGTCCTGCTTTGTTTGGCGAGCACGATTTGTACAAAGAGAAAGAAAAGTGAGGGAGAGTGGTTTTACAGAAGACACAGAAGTCTATATGACAGATTCGACGACATATTTCACAAAAACGTAACATTCATTCATTTTTATTTTTTTTTCTACCGCTTATTCCCGTTAGGGGTCGCGGGTGACTGGAGCCTATCCCAGTGACTTTGGGCCTTAGGCGGGGTACACCCTGGACAGTGGCCAACTTGTCGCAGGGCTAACACAGAGACGCAGACAAGGACAGACAACCATTCACTCTCACATTCATACACTAGGGACAATTTAGAGTTCTCAATTAACCTACACAGTCATGTCTTTGGACGGTGGGAGGAGCCGGAGAACCCGGAGAGAACACACGGTAACACAGGGAGGACATGCAGACTCCACCCAGAGAGATCGTGTGATGTTAGGGTGGTTCGGATTCGAAACCACGATGTTGGGGTGGTCTGGGATTCGAACCCACGATCTCCTTATTGAGAGGCAGAAGCTCTAGCTGCTCTGCCACTGTGCACCCCAAAAACGTAACAAACATGATTAAATTCAAAAGACACATATTCTGCTACAATGACTTTTTTGAGCTTTAAACCATGTTCCGTCATTAAAAACACACATGGAGAAGCATTCAGCTGCATTCACGCTGTTGTGAGGAATGTTTATTAGAAAATCCTCCCCCTCTCAATGTCAAACACACTTCCTGCGAACTCCTTCAGTCCGGGACGTATTTTCAGATCATCTACGTCACATATCCGAGAATGTTTCGCTGTTTTAAGTCCTTAAATAATCGCCAAACTCGTTCTGAGCATTTCTGTTGTCTAAACATGATAACTGTCACAGCAAATCTGCATCATAATGTCTTTTTAGCCTGTCATGTAAACTTTAATCATCATAAAACTGGCATCTTTATCCATGTTTCGACTGGTGCACTTTGGAGTAGATCAGGACAGTCTGAAAGTGTCGCCACTGTCTTAAGCCTGTTTAGAGGGTCCAAGGCAGACCGCAGGGGGTACAAGCCTCCAAAGTGGCCTGGCTCTCTTTACCTCCGAGAAAGCTTTAGCTAAGAAGTGGCTAATGCAGCAAGAGCATCACAGTGAGATGTTTGGACAGGAGAGAACACAAATTCAGGTGAAACCAAGAGGGGCAAAAGCCGAAATAAAGAGAAAATATGTAATAATTTCACACCAAACACTGACTTGATTGCGTCCTTTTTTTCCACAACGCAGAACTGCACAGACATGGTTAGCTTACTAGCCTCAAAACCCTAAACTTAATCAAATTATCTGTTCCTAAACCTAACCCAAACCTTATCTAAAACATATTGTAAAAAATAAATGCAAAGTGGCGGTATATGGCATTAGTGGGCTGGAGGGGAAAATTAAGCGACTTTATCAACTGCTATATTTCCAGTGATGTGAAACAAAGCTATCAGACGTTAGCATTAGCTGATTCCTGTTTATCAACGCATGGCCCTCGCTTTGTCAAGACCTAAATAATTACAGTGTATAATGCATCCATCATTATCCAAACCCTGTGCATTAGATAAATAGAGGTTAAAATGTGGTCTTGAGAAGTGAAATAAATGCAGATAGAATGATACACTCTTTGCATTTTTGATGAAGGAACAATCCAGATTTATGGGTTTTACTGGAAAAATACTCACAGAAATGTTGAGCCCACAATAATTTTTCATTTTCTCTAGAGATATATTAGATACTATTTCATAAATTTTATTATTTCGAAGCTAAAATACAATTTTAAGGCTAAAAAAAAATTATTTTCTCCATCGCTTGTTATAGAAAAGCAAACTAACTGACATTTCTATGTTGGAAATTCAAATGACTTGCTTTTTTCCAACACAAACACTTAAAACCAGCAGAATTTAGATCTAATGTGAGAGAGTCATTGAAACATTTACAGTCAACTTCATTTTGCCTCCAGTCGCCTCCATTCCAGAATTTTTATGACAGTTGGACAGCTTTGGACAGATGCACAGGAGGACACAGGTGTGAGGAGGACACAGGAAGTCAGTTGGACAGTTTTAGACAGTTGGACAGACGGACAGGTGGACATAGGAGGACAGTTGGATGGGTGAACACAGGTGTAAGGTGGACACAGATGGACAGGTGGACAGTTGGACACAGATGGAGTGGGGGACAGGTGGACAGATGGACAGGTGGACACAGATGGACAGGTGGACAGTTGGACACAGATGGAATGGGGGACAGGTGGACAGATGGACAGGTGGACACAGATGGACAGGTGGACAGTTTTGGACAGTTGGGGACAGGTGTAAGGAGAACAGGTGGACACAGGTGTAGGGTGGACACAGATGGACAGGTGGACAGTTGGACACAGATGGAATGGGGGACAGGTGGACAGATGGACAGGTGGACACAGATGGACAGGTGGACAGTTTTGGACAGTTGGGGACAGGTGTAAGGAGAACAGGTGGACACAGGTGTAGGGTGGACACAGATGGACAGGTGGACAGTTGGACACAGATGGAGTGGGGGACAGGTGGACACAGATGGACAGGTGGACAGTTGGACACAGATGGAATGGGGGACAGGTGGACAGATGGACAGGTGGACACAGATGGACAGGTGGACAGTTTTGGACAGTTGGGGACAGGTGTAAGGAGAACAGGTGGACACAGGTGTAGGGTGGACACAGATGGACAGGTGGACAGTTGGACACAGATGGAATGGGGGACAGGTGGACAGATGGACAGGTGGACACAGATGGACAGGTGGACAGTTTTGGACAGTTGGGGACAGGTGTAAGGAGAACAGGTGGACACAGGTGTAGGGTGGAAACAGATGGACAGGTGGACAGTTTTGGACAGTTGGACACAGGTGTAAGGTGGACACAGATGGACAGGTGGACACAGATGGACAGTTGGACACAGATGGACAGTTTTGGACAGGTGGACACAGGTGTAAGGTGGACACAGATGGACAGGTGGACAGTTTTGGACAGTTGGACACAGGTGTAAGGTGGACACAGATGGACAGGTGGACACAGATGGACAGTTGGACACAGATGGACAGTTTTGGACAGGTGGACACAGGTGTAAGGTGGACACAGATGGACAGGTAGACAGTT
Source organism: Rhinogobius similis (assembly GCA_019453435.1). Taxonomy (NCBI): domain Eukaryota; kingdom Metazoa; phylum Chordata; class Actinopteri; order Gobiiformes; family Gobiidae; genus Rhinogobius; species Rhinogobius similis. The sequence continues at coordinate 7,087,466 of CM033619.1, read as the reverse complement.
TTGGACAGTTGGACACAGATAGACAGCCGGACAGTTTTGGCCAGTTGGACATATGGACAGGTGGATACAGTTGGACAGATGGACACAGGTGTAAGGTAGACACAGGAGGACAGGTGGACATATGGACAGTTTTGGACAGTTGGACACAGATAGACAGCCGGGCAGTTTTGGACAGTTGGACAGGTGGACACAGTTGGACAGATGGACACAGGTGTAAGGTAGACACAGGAGGACAGTTTTGGACAGGTGGACAGTTTTGGACAGGTGGACACAGGTGTAAGGTGGACACAGATGGACAGGTAGACAGTTTTGGACAGGTGGACACAGATAGACAGCTGGACAGTTTTGGACAGTTGGACATATGGACAGGTGGATACAGTTGGACAGATGGACACAGGTGTAAGGTAGACACAGGAGGACAGGTGGACATATGGACAGTTTTGGACAGTTGGACACAGATAGACAGCCGGGCAGTTTTGGACAGTTGGACAGGTGGACACAGTTGGACAGATGGACACAGCTGTAAGGTAGACACAGGAGGACAGGTGGACATATGGACAGTTTTGGACAGTTGGACACAGATAGACAGCCGGGCAGTTTTGGACAGTTGGACAGGTGGACACAGTTGGACAGATGGACACAGGTGTAAGGTAGACACAGGAGGACAGGTGGACAGTTTTGGACAGGTGGACAGTTGGACAGTTTTGGACAGGTGGACACAGGTGTAAGGTGGACACAGATGGACAGGTAGACAGTTTTGGACAGTTGGACACAGATAGACAGCCGGACAATTGGACATATGGACAGGTGGACACAGTTGGACAGATGGACACAGGTGTAAGGTAGACACAGGAGGACAGGTGGACAGTTTTGGACAGTTGGACACAGGTGTAAGGTGAGCAGAGACAGGGGGGCAGTGTGGGAGTCCAGCAGAGGATCTGATATCTGAAACTATGGAACAAGACGAAACGCGACACTCTGATGTTGAAACCAGCGCCAAACAACCGCATCCACATGAGAAGGAGAGGGTTAGGAGGGTACATGAGCATTCAAGTACGTACACATGAACACCAGCACACTTTAATGCACTTTCAATAACAGATTAGGATTTTTGTTGTCAATGGACGTGCGAGAGATTAAACGGCACACAATGTTTTGACAATAAAATACCGTAAGTGAATAAAATCTTTTGTAAGATGAGGTTAGAAGTACAATATCTATTCGTTAATTTGTCTTAAAATGAGAAAAACATGACAAAAAGCAACAGAAATGCGACTAAAAGTCACAAAAATCTGATTGAAAGTGACAAAAAAATGATAAATGCAAATTATTTTATTGGTTCGTCACCAAAGTATTTCATTCTGCTTTTTATTTATTGCTGTTCATGTTTTTTTTTTAATATTTTGAGCATGTAGAATTTTTTGAGGGATTAACTTTGTTTGTAAATTGTAAATTAATTTCTATATTATCGTTTAATCGTCTATATTTTCACTTCAAAATTTCTTATTGTGACAGAAATTTTATGAAGATAGTTATTAGGAATCCATTTTTAACCAGAAATGTTATGATATTGCTAGCTACAATATCAAAAATGGTCATGGAAGAAGGTATATTGAATGAATATGGTTAGATTTTTAGTTATTTTTAGTACAATGGAAAGAAGTTTTCTTTTTCTATAGTAACAATAAAACAAACAATTAGCAACAGCATACAGTTGGATCAATGAAGTAATGAGAACAGAGTTCAGACTTTGGCAGTGATAAATGTCTGTTTGTTCAGAAAATGTACATTGAAGGACATTTTTATTTGTTCTTCCAAAGAAAATCATGTCAAAAACAAGGTCAAATTCAAATTGTTGACTTGAACAGAAGGTTAGAAAATGAACAGTGATACAGTACAAGGTCAATCAATAAGTGGAAAAAATAAGTAAAGCTGTTACTGGACCTCAACAAAAATCTGTCAAAATGAAAAACTGATTTCATAAGATTCAAGTTTGTCGGATAATCTGTCTGTGCAAACGTACAAATTTCATGCAATTTTAAGAAAAGTAAACTGTTGCAAAAGCATCGATATCTCAATATTGGCTCAAACAATAATAAACATAGCAAAAAACTTAAGAATAATCGCAATATATAACACCCGGATTCTCCATCTGACAGAAAATTACCATTTTTAGAAGAAAAAATATAGAAAAAGGTTGACTGCAAAATAATAGTTAAGTTACCAAGTTAATTATCGTCCTCAAGATAAATGTCTGATATAAATGTCTAAGGAAGCAAAAAGGAAGCTTATGTGTATTCTGTGTTTATGTTTTTAACCAGAAATGGTGGAAATATGAAAGTAACTTGTACATTGTGTGCTTTTTTAATTATATTTGTGCTTTAACCGCTTCAACTGTCAACAAAGATGGTATTTTAGGTCGAATGAGAGCTGCACGATTTGAGAAAAACATCGATTTTTCTGACCAAAATTGTGATTGCAATTAGATTTAAGTTTTAATAACAGGATTCTGTTCAAAGTTCACATTTTAAACAAAACCAGGAGAATTGACAAAAAGAGTAAAATACGAACTGACAAACTGATAAAAGAATCACATGTATTTCAGAACATGTTTGTACAAACCTAAACTACAGGGTTGGCAATTTTTATGTAGAATAAAACAGGATATTTTGTTGTTTTTGAAGGAAATATTTGGCCTGTACGATTTGGTAATTGTGTCCAGTCAAATTGCAATTTCGATTTGATTTCGATTGATTGCGCAGCTCTAATTCCAATGCAAATGTAAAAAAAGAAAAAATAAATAAAGAGTTCACTTGCCCAAGATAAATAAATAAAAAAATACAGCATATCTCAAAAAATCCTGTTATAAAGTTCTCGATTTGTCTGGAAGAAAATCAATTTTATTTCCCCCATTTATTTTCTTGTCTATAATAAAAATTGACATTATAATTAAAAGGGAGTTATAAACTGCACTACTATCGACAATTAACTTTTTTGCTCACCTCTGTTTTCACACTTACACTAAAATGAACAAGCGTGTCATATTCGCATCATGGAAAGTGAAACACATCGGTCAGTTTCTACATTAGCTGGAATCATAAAAATAAGCACTCAAAACAGAACCTGACATTTCAAGACGTTCCTATTTTAATCCGCATGCAAAACCAGAGCGAGCCGCAGCCAAATGCAAATAGAACAGGCGGCCTTACCTTTTTCTGGTACCACACCACGGCATCTTTCACTTTGGAAGCCATTTACATTATTTCTTGTCCTGCGGCCTAGGGCATCTTAGTCTGAAAGCACAGAGAGAGAAGAGGAGCGGCCGGCGTGAGTGACGGAGTGATCGTGTGTGAGAGGAGCGCTCCAGGCTTTATACCTGGGCGACAGGTGGATGACGCAGAGGGGCGGAGTCAAGCACACTCATCAAACCGCTGTGTCTTTCATGAACTAGTACTGAGTACTGAAGCGACAAAAACATGACTACAAGTGGCAAAACCTGTCTGCAAGGAACAAAAATGTGATTAAAAGCAAAAGAAATTGGACTCAAAGTGACACAACAGTGACTAAAAATGACAAAAATGTGAGAAAAAGCAACAAAAAAATGACTAAAAGTGACAAAAATATGACTTGAAGAAACAAAAATGTGGCTAAAAATGCAACCAAAACTGACCAAAATTTTACTAAAAGTAACAATGTGACTACAAAAAGCAACAAAACATAACTAAAAGCGACACAAACATTGACAAAAAGTGACAAAAATATGACTAAAATAAACAAAAATGTGACTAAAAGCAAAAGAAATGACTAAAAGCAACAAAACATGGCGAAATGGGACACAAATGTGACTAAAAGTGACAAAAATATGACTAAAAGAAACAAAAATGTGACTACACGTGAGGAAAAAAGCGACTAAAAGCAAAAAAAACATGACTACAAGCGACAGACGTGACCAAAAGTGACAAAAACATCACTAAAAATGATAGAAATGCAAATTATTTTATTGGTTTGTCAGTTTATATTTCCATCTTTTTCACAATAATTACTATTTCGACTTAGGGCTGCACAATTAGTGGAATTAAAATCGCAATTTGAATGGACAAAATTAGCAAATCTCAAAGGATGTGATTTTTTAAGTATAATCATTTCCTCCACAAACAAAATACCATGTTTTATTCATAAAAACTGGAAACAAAAAGTGACAAACATGCCCTAAAACGTCAACATGACTAAAAGTGACAAAATGCGTCTACCAGCAACAAAAACAAGACTAATAGCAACAAAAACATGATTAAAAGCGACACAAACAAAACTACAAGTAACAAAAATATGATTAAAAGCAAAAAAAAAAAACATGACTGAAAGTGACAAAAATGTGACAAATAGCAACAAAAACAAGACTAAAAGTGACAAAAACACATCTGAAAACAACTAAAACTTAACTAAAAGCGACACAAACTTGACACCATGTGACAAAAAAACAACTAAGAGCAACAAAAACAGACTAAACGTGACAAAAAATATATAAAACACAAACTGTTTATTAGTTTGTCAGTTCATATTTCAATCTTTTTGTCAATTCTCCTAGTTGTGTTTAAAATGGGAACTGAATCTCACTATTAAAATATGGACAAATTCAACAGACTCTGGGACAAAACCGGATTCTTCTGACCACTCATTTTTTTGGTTTGTTTTCTCACTCTCAGTGTTTTGTTCTGTTTGTTATTACTTTGTGTTCAATTATTGAAAATACAATAAAAAGATGAAATAGAAAAAAATCCTATTTGGACAAAAGTTGGACATGGGGGAGCTCTGTCGCTGAAATTACTTAGTTCTGCTTTAAATTGAAAATGACAAAAAAGGAAATGAAAATACATTAACAATAAAAAAAAAAAAAACATGTATAATCACAATTTTTAATTAACTGAATAATCTTGATCAAAAGAACAGAATGATATGAGGATGGACAGAAGGCATTGTTCCCCAGACATCAGACGAAACAAAACAAAGTGTGTGAATCATCTCCGACAGAGTGGAGGGGATTTAAATTAAGTGTAGTGTTGCAATGTTGACAGTTGTCTGGTGAGTGACTGTTCTATTGTTTGTTGTGGCAGAAGCCGTGCAAAACAAAGTATAGATTCACCCAGTGCTTGTGTTTCATTAGCCCGGTACCATTCCACGCATTAGCACTAATGCGTTTTCAATGGTAGAGTTAGCGTTAGCCTCCAAACATCACAAACTATGAAAATCCAGGGCTGTTTTGGCAACTGAAACCACTCGACCACACAGGAGCAACACCAGAGGAGTTAGATATAACCACCAGTTGAAGTGTTTTGTGTCGACTGTTGCTGTTAGCGCCAAAATTAGCATACATGCTAACAACACACGATAATAATGCATGTATGTTTTGTTTAACCAAGTGCTAGAAATCCTACAGTTTTAAGTGAACTTTAGAAACTAGTGGCTAAAGTCAGATGTTGACAGTTATTGTAAGCATGTTTTAGTCCATAAGAGGAAACGCTCTTCTTCGGGAGCAAAGGTCATCCATGTCTGGCGTCACATATGGTGTGACCCTGTATGGTGTCGTCCTCAGACAACCTTTGGTCATTTTAGGTTCCTCCACACTCATTTACGTCCAAACATGGCATGCAAGGGCCTCTTTGATTTGTGTGGGTTTTTTGTACTGTTATATTCTTAGAAACCTATGTTCTGTACTTAGGACTCCTTATGCACGCCTACTTGAACCTCATTTACATAATGGTATATATGGCTTGTACTTTTGTACAACCTGTGTGTGTGTGTGTGGAGCGAGAAGCGGAAAGCAGCAACACCCTGATCGATCAGTAAAGGCCTTTTATACCTACTACCTGAGTCCTGGTCCTTTGTACTGCACGTCACCTAATTACAGTTATCAATCTTTGGCAACTATGATGAACATAAAAACAACAAATACGTGTCTGCACCGTCTACAAACGACAAAATAATTATTTTTTATTTGCTGCTCTGTCAAAATGAATCAATAGAATTTAAAGGAAAATTTTGATTAGCATTGCAAAATTTGCATTTTTTTGTATTGTTATTTAGCCATAAAACATATATCATGGAATAATCAAAGTTTTTCTCAGCAGAATGCTACATGCTATTATCAAGATAGCAGCAGCAGTTATCGTGTTTAGACAGAAGAAATGCTCTAGCGATGATTTAAGGAATTAAAACAGCAAAAGATTCTATGATAAGTGACATAGATGATCTGAAAATACATCCCAGATCAAGGAGTTCAGCAGGAAGTGTTTTTAATGCTTGGAGGGGGGAGTATTTACTGATGGACATTCCTCAAAACAGCGTGAATGCAGCTGAATGCTACTCCGGGTATGTTTTTGATGACGGAACATTGTTAGAACAGGGTTTAAAGCTCAAAAAAGTCACTGTAGCAGAATCTGTGTCCTTTAACATAAGCACCAAGCTGAGTCTATTCAGTGGATATTCACATTTGGGCTTCAAAAATTGTAACTAGTCAACTATAAAAGATAGTCATAGTTAGGGGCCATACCATTACAGTTTTTCCGCTACCAACACTTTAACGATCTACACGCGGTTAAGTTTCACTTTCGTTTTCTCTGTATTCTGCATTTTGTATCAAAAACACCAACACTTTTATTACGTGTTTATTACGTGTGAAAAGGAGGATTATGGCAAAAATGGGAGAATATTTTAGTCTTCCCTGCACCTTCACGTGAACTCCGGCCACATCTTTACGCAGACGATCCACGCTGGATTTTAACCACACATTTACTGTGAGATTACACTCTCACCTGGACCAAGCAGGTGATTATAACAAGGTTTGGATCATTGGTATTATCCGTTTGGTTTCAGTTTCACGCGGACCCTGCAGGCTGCCATGTGGATTTATTTTGAAGCACCACACGCAGAGACACAAAGCACTGGAGACTGTATTTTCTGGTGTAAATAGGAGCGACTCTGGACCTGCTGTTTGTTGACAACTATCGTAGCCCACTGTTTGTGCCTTTGGTTTGCAGCAGTCGTGTACATGGTCTGTGTTCACTCTTTGGTTCAAATATTTAAAGCCAAAGAACTGAAAGTTGTTTTGGCGCTTGTTGTCCAGTATTTCCCAGACCTTTTTGATCGGTTCCTACTTGGAACTGAATAACAGTGCCCAGCTCTAATCATAGCTGTATTTTGATAATCTTAATTTTTATCTAAGCTAGAGCAGACTGCGATTAGATTTGTATTCATCTTTTCTTTTTCAAGATGGGATTCTGTTCAAAGATCACATTTTAAACACTACTGACTGAAACATTCTTTTATTAGTTTGTCATTTCATATTTTAAACTTTTTTGTCGCTTTTAGTCGCATTTTTGTTGCATGTTTCAGAAGATGTTTGAACAAATCCGAACTACAGGTTTAGCAGTTTTTATGCAGAATAAAACAGGATATTTGTTTATGACGGAGATTATTGCACTTCAAAATTTACAGCCTTTGTGACTTGCTAATTAGGTCCATTCAAATTACGATATCGATTTGATTAATTGTGCAGCACTATTCACTTTATTTTGGAAGTTGCCATGGGCGCCACAATCTTGTTTCCGTTGTTGTTTACATGGAGCAGACGAGCTCCACAGAAAATAAGTTAAGGAAATCTGTGCGTTGTTGACTTGTTTTTGCACGTGTTCATTAAACATTTTAGACAAAGCAATCTACTTTATATAATGTTTTAGCGAGAGACTTTTCCCTCGTTCGCCATTTGCGCGAACACCGTTAGCTTCAAACCGGAAATGCCTTTAATACAAGAGCGTGGATCATAGACATTAAAAAACACAAAAGTGGGCGCAATAAGGTGAATAACAATCATTTTCAAATGAATATCACTAAATTCAAGATTTTTTACTCATTCACCTGCAGCGCCTTGCCTTAATGTTGCTGAAAAACTGTGTGATTTCCATTTGATTGCGGTTCACGTTGCAGTCCACCAGCATCAAAAACAAACGTGTCAAACCCTGAGCCGAGAGCGCGGCTGCAGCTTCTTCTTCTTCTTCCGGTCGCGCTGCAGCTTTATCTCGGGGGCCACACTTTAACCCACTTTGCGCTGATCTGGAGCACACGACTCCCCCGCAAGCTGCTAATGTCGATAAATTTCACACCTCAACACCTCACACAAAGAACAAGAGCTCAGCGAGAGTTCTGAAACTACAGAGTGACAATTCCGCTCAGCAACAGGTCAAAAAACAGCACCATTGCATTGAATTCAGTTCCGTGCATTTGTGTCAAGTCCAATGTCAAACACCAAACAGCAGTCGCTTCACACAAAAACCAGTTTTGTGATTTATGTTTTAATAATGGGATTCTGTTCATAGTTCACATTGTAAGCACAAGCAGGAGAATGGACAAAAAAGAATGATATATGAACTGACAGACTAATAGAAGAATCATGTTTTAAAACGTTTTTGTCACTTAAAGTAGGGTTTTTTCACTTTAAGTAGCATTTTCGTCAGTTTTAGTATTGTTTCTGTCATCTTTATGAATGTTTTTGTCGTCACTTAAAGTAGGGTTTTTTCACTTAAAGTAGCATTTTTCGTCAGTTTTAGTATTGTTTCTGTCACATTTAGTAGTGTTTTTGTCACTTAAAGTAGCATTTTTGTCACTTTGAATAACATTTTTGTCACTTAGTCATGTTTCTGTCACATTTCGTATCGTTTTTGTAACGTAAAGTAGCATTTTTGTCACTTTAAATAACGTTTTTGTCACGTAGTTGCGTTTCTATCACATTTAGTAGCATTTTTGGCACTTTAAATTGCATTTTGTCTCTTTTAATAGCATTTTTGTCACTTAGTCGCGTTTCTGTCACGTTTGGTAGCATCACTTACAATAGCTTTTTTTTTTTCTTAAATTACTGTTTTTGTCACTGTTTTTAGCGTTTTTGTCACTTAAAGTAACATTTATGTCACTTAAAATAGCCTTTTTATTGCTTTCAGTAGCGTTTTTGTCACTGAGTTGCATTTTTCTCCTCTTTTAGTTGTATTTTTGTAATTTTTAGGTTTTTCTCGCTTGTTTCAGAATATGTTGTAACTATTCTAAACTGCAGGGTTGACCGTTTTTTATGCAAAATAAAACAGAATATGTTTTTGTTTGTGGAGGAATTTACTGCACTTCAAAAATCGCAGCCTTTGCGATGTGCTATTTGCATCAATTCAAATTTCGATTAAACTTCAGTGAATTGTGCAGCCCGACAAACAGACAAGCAAATCATCAGTTTTTACTGTTGTGATCAAGGAATTATAGGATATTCACTTTTGGCACATTTTGTTCACTACATTTCAATAAAAATGGAAGTTTCATGCAGTTTTAAGTGTGTATTTTGTACTTTGAACACTCATTTAATCAACAAAGCAATTATTAGTCATGATGCCTTTTGAGAGCCGTCTTATAAAATATACAACATTTGCAGTTTCAAACGGTCATGTATCGCATTTTTATAAGAAACAGCCAAAAAAAAACAAGAATGACTTTGGAACAACCAGAAAGATCAGTTTTGTGACGCGTTTTGTGGCATTTTAAACAAGTTATTCAAATTCTGCTCATTGCAAAAGTGTGCTCCCTGGAGCTGAGGTCAGGACACATTGTGAGCATATTTGTGTCTCGCTCTGAACGCAGCGATATTTTTAGTAACAGGAAAGAGGCTGTCTACAATTACAATCATTGCGCCGCCCATTCTGCCAGTTTAAACACAGACTTTGGGGACAATCATTAGTCCTGGTTTGGCTTTGTTTTGGGTACAGTCTAGACCAGGTTCAGCCTTGTTTTGGGGCAGTGCTTTGTTGTGATGATGTTCAGAGTGACATTACTTAAATAATACTTAAAGAGATAGTTGTGCAGTTTACAGTTTGTTGTATAAAGTTGTTTTCTATCAATAATGTGAGGACAAAATATGTGCTACGGTATATAAACATTACACTTCCAGGTGAATTATTTGTCTATTGAGTGGAATTAATAATACTTAATGTTGGCAACTAAAGAGACAGATCAAAAGATTATTTCTACTGTACATTGAGACATTTTAGAGTACATTATCAACCAAGTGAAGGTTGAAATATGATTATGGGCTTCTACTAATAATCAAAATATGACTAGGATTATAAATAATTCTGATTCCGATCCTGATTGGCTCTGGTCGCCATGAACGGCACAGTCGGATTTTCAGCAGGAACTCAGCTCCAAATCAGCAGCAACTGCCAACCGCAAATTGCTTCTATGGGCTCTGTGCACGACATTTCAGTTGGGTTGTTTATTTTTTAATTGTTTTGCTTTATCGTTGGCATTGAGACACAAACATGCCCCTTTAGAAACACACAAGCGTCCTTTAGTGACATATTCTCTGTTTTGTAAAGTCTGTCACGGTTCTGTCAGGATTTATTCATTTTAAAGTGACTTGGCTAAAACTCCACAGAAACGGATTAAGACAGGAAGTACTCGGGTGAACAATGTGCTAGCCAATTTAAAAATAAACAACCCAACTGATGTTCAATGCACATAACCCATTGACTGGAGTTGAACAGTCGCTCATTCATACAGTGTCGTCTTGATGAGAGCGTTTTGAGTCGATAAGAAACGTGTGGGCTCTACATATGATATAGTCACTGCAGTTTATCACAAGAGCAACTCAGTGTTTAGTAAAAAATTATTATTCTCTGTTTAGATCTACTTTTCACAGACAAGTTTTCAAGACTCTGCGTTCTCTCTTGTTCGATTGCGCTAAAACGTTCAGGGGTGCACGGTGGCAGAGCGGTTAGAGCTCCTGCCTCCCAATAAGGAGATCGTGGGTTCGAATCCCGGACCAGACCAACATCACACGATCTCTCTGGGTGGAGTCTGCATGTCCTCCCCGTGTTACCGTGGGTTCTCTCCGGGTTCTCCGGCTCCTCCCACCGTCCAAAGACATGACTGTGTAGGTTAATTGAGAACTCTAAATTGCCCATAGTGTGTGAATGTGAGAGTGAATGGTTGTTTGTCCTTGTCTGTCTGTGTGTGAATGAATGAGAGTGAATGCGGGACAACAGATGGAAATTAGCCCAAGGCTACAATCTGGTGTGTTTACAGCATGTATATCATGTATGTTCATTAACATGCACTGTCCCGACCAAAAAAAAAAAAAAGGAGCCTACAGCTAGCTACACTTCTCAGATCCCTTAAAGAGACAGGTACAATTCAAACTGCTCATAAGTAGACCAGTGGAAACATGGCTCTTGACTGACACGTTTTCTGGGGGAAACCCTGACGACATCTGTGGGCGTTCCATCGAGTGCCAAATAAAGCGTTGAAAAAAATGGTCAAGACCAAAAACAATGCCGTCATAGTTTCCAAAAACAATTGAATTATTTCCTTTTGAAGGCACAATTGAATTGAATGATAATTTGTGCAAAGGTGTAAGCCGGTGTCCTCCCAAGCAACCAGACTGTTTTGTTTTTGGTTGCAGGCAGGTACAGGTAAATCCCAAGAACTGCTGAGAAGGAGAAATTGAGCAACTCCCTGCAATAAGACAGAAGCAGCAGAAGTAAAACAGTTATTTAGGTCGACAGCAGAGCCACAGCCACACCCGCTCGTTAGAGAGAGGTGCCACAAAATCATATGTTAAAAAAACTCACTCTCTCAACACTTCTGATCCTCCCACACGCACGCATCGAGAAGAAAACAAGAAGCCACTGCAAATAGTGCAAGGCTAATCAACTGAAGGCCCGGGGGCCAAATCAGGCCCTCCAAGGGACATGATCCGGCCCTCAACCATCCTCCAGACAGACAGACAGACAGACAGACAGACAGACAGACAGATAGACAGATAGACAGATAGACAGATAGACATTACTTAGACCTGGTTTTTAGTCCACGTTTAAAATTGGTCCAAGTTTAGACCAGGTTTAGTTCAGGTTTAGTCCAGGTTCAGTCCTGGTTTAGACCTGATTTAGACATGGTTTAATCCTAGTTTAGACCTGGTTTAGTCCAGGTTTAGTCCTAGTTTAGTCCTGGTTTAGACCTTATTTTAGACCTTGGTGGCCAGACAGGGATCTTCAATTTGGTCACAACTTCCTCTGTCGCACTCGAGCCAAACTCAAACAGAACTGTGCAATCAGATTAGTTTATTTTTATCATTTATTTGTGACGCATGTGAAACCGACAAGCCAAACCTCAGATGACGCTTTGCTCATTGATTCTGCAGATGTCCACAATGTTTTTCAGTCCCCTGTGATATTTATTTTCTTTCTTTTTCCTCTCAAGCAGCCATGTTTGTTTTGATACAGACTGTAAACACATTCGGACGTGTTAAAATATGCACCGCGTGAACCAAACCTCCAATAATACAGGTCTAATTCCAAACGGCAAAATATTTCTCTCCAAATCGCTCAGACCTGATCCGCTGCCAACGAGTCGCACAAACAGTTCCATCTGACTTCATACTTGGATTAGGCCTGAACTACTGGGCTGAAAAACACGGCACAAATAGACAGTGAGGGAGTATTTTCCAAAACCACACCACACGGCTCCCAGAATGCACTGCGGCAGATGGGGGTATTTAGGGAACAGAGGCCAGACACTGAATGTGCACTGTTTTGGGGACAGGAAGTCGATTTTTAGACCAAAGATAAGGAAATGCTACAAACAAATGAGCTCAGGAGGCCGCCGCGAGAGAGACGCATTTGTTTTTGAGGCACAAATTTAATACGATATCTTTGATAATTGAAATAATGTTGGTATTTGCAGAATTTTATGGCGCTAAAAAGATCTACAGTATAATTATTTGGCACATTTGGAACTGCTGAGGTGTTTTTGAGGCCAAATCAGAATCTAAACCAGGTCTAAATCAAGATTATCACTAGGTCTCTGTCATGATAATTACTATATCAACTTATCGCTCAATATATGATAGGTGGGACAGTATATATTGGGCGTCAATTTTTATTGTGTGTACATTGTCTTTTCAATAATGGGGACATATTAGTCTTTTATGTTGTTTATTTATATTATTCATTATAAAAATATTTTAGCTGTAGAGGGTGGAATAAGTTAGGTTTAGGACTTTTTATATACCAACTAAGTATTTATTTCTGCAATTTCTCTGTTGCAATTCATGTTAGAACAATATTGTACGTTTAAAAAAGGGTTTACTGCAGGGCTATTCAACTAACTTTTCTGAGGGCAATATCTGGGGTCGCACAAAATATAAATATAAAATAAATACACAACATTAGATCTGTTTCAATACTGATGAAATAGCTGCAGTTTGATTTTACTGGAAAAACAAAATACAAAATGCTTCTTCCTGTACAAAATTAAGGACTGAACCAGAATTAAACTAAGACTAGATCCCAACCAGGACTAACCCGGACTTACAAACCAGGTCTAAAGCAGAATTACACAAGGTCTAAACCAGCACCAAACAAGTATAAACTACTGCTTAATCCAGAATGAAACCAGAGGCAAGAGAAATCACATTTTTGAATATTTGGGGGCTGGGTCGTGGGCCAGATCAAATCGTTTGGAGGGCCAGATCTGGCTCCCAGGCCGGAAGTTGAATAGCCCTGGTTTACTGGAATAATCCTGCTTCATTATTGTTATTTTGTCTGTGTCATTTAGTAGCTTCAATTAGGTCTGGGTGATTTGGTGATAAAAAGTCTAATGTTGATCTGCTATTTTTGTGAAATCGTCGTATCGTGATTGACTGTTTGTCTCTTTAATGCAGCTGTCTGTTCAAACACACTTTTTCTCCTGTTGTTTAGACTCTGAAGCCTCTGAGCAGATGACTTTATTTACCTCTTAAAGGCCAGGGCTGCACAATTAAACCAAATCCACACAAAACTGCAATTTTAATGGATGCAATTAGCAAATGTTTGAAGAGGAAAAAAATTCTTCAACAAACAACAAAACGTCTTGCTTTGATTTGAATAAAAACTGCAAACACTGTAGTTTGGATTTGTACAAACATGTTCTGAAACAAGTGACAAAAACGCGATCAAAAGTGATAAAAAAATGTGTTTAACAGCGACAAAAAACACACTTCCAAACTACAAATGCACCCAAACATGACTAAAAGCATCAAAAACGTGACTCAAAACAACAAAGACACCATTAAAAGTGACAAAGACATGTTGAAATATGACAAGCACAACTGAACGTGACAAAAACGAGACTAAAAGCGACAAATTTGTGTTTAAAATGTGAATTTTAACAGAATCCTATTATTAAAACATAAATCTCAAATCTAATCGCAATCGCTCTGGTCAGAAAAATCACAGTTAGATATTTTTCCTAAATCCTGCAGCTCTATTAAAGGCAATAGTAAAACACAAAGTGAACATGAATTGTGATAAAATCGAAATCATGATCTGGCCCCAACAGCTTCAATATTGTAATTTATTGTGACATTTTTCGGTTGCAATATTTCATACATTTAACTTTCTAATTGTAATTGTTTGCTGTCACAAGACTTCCTGAACTTGGAAGATTCCGTTCTAAAACCAGGTCTGATCCAGGACTAAACCAGGCTGGACCAAAGTTATCAAGAAAGACCAATGGACACAATTCAGAAACAGATTGGTCAGATGTTTTTGAGGCTTCCATTTGTCACGAGAACAACAACAATTTAGTAAAATATGTGAGCAATGCCAGCCGAGACAACAATTCACAGGAGACAAAATAACCACAGTCTGATCTCACGGCGTTTCTGATTTGACCCACTTCCACGGAGCGGCCTCAGACTCAGATTATGTGGGCCGGTCCGGATCAGGAGCTTTTGTGAGCGACTTCAAGGGAAAAGGAAACAGGATTATTGGAGCAGTTTTTGAAATAAACTGCAGAACAAGCTCTGGAGTGAAGTACATGCAGAAATCTGAATGAAATACAACAATTATACGTGATTATGGTATAGAACTAAACGGCAAAAAACAAACAAGATCCAAATTGATAATAAATCTAATAAAACTACATCCTAATTCAAATTTTCCAAAGTTTATAATGGGCCAGTAGCTGAGCTAACACAAATAAGTCAACAGTATTTGTGGAAAAACATGAGACTGAAGGACATTGCGACATTGAGCTGCAAGATTTGGGAAAAATATTGAATTACGATTTTTCTGAACAATATTGCGAATACAATTGTATTTGCAATTTTTGCGGTTCAACATTCACATTTTAAACACAACCAAGATAATTGACAAAAACACTGAAATATGAATTTTAGTGTTTCAGAATGTTTTTGTCTCTTTTTGTCACGTTTCTGATGCTTTTAGCAGCTTTATTTGTTGCGTTTAGTAGAGTTTTTGTTGCTTTAAGTGCCATTTTTGACAATTATAGCTAAGTTTTTGTCACTTTTAGTCACGTTTTTGTCTGTTTTATATTTGTTTTGGTCACTTACAGAGCTGTTTTTGTTGCTTGTAGTTGCACTTAGTCACTTTTAATCACGTTTTTGTCACTTTTAGACATGTTTTTGTCTCATTTTTGTCGCTTATAGTTGGGTTTTTGTCGCTTGTTTCAGAAGACTCTTTAACAAATCTAAGCTACAGGGTTTGCAGTTTTTATGCAGAATAAAACTGGATATTTTGCTGTTTCTGGAGGAAATTACTCTGACTGAAAAATGGCAGCCTTTTTTGTGATTTGCTAATTGAATCCATTTTTCACCATAAAACAGCACTTATAAAATCATCAACAACTTTATAATCTACATCCGATCATATGATAATATTAATACCAATTTATCCGATATGTATATTATTTTATTTTTATTGCGGTTATCTAGCACTAGCGCTTGAGGTTTGTTTTGGTCCGCCGCATTAAAGTGAATGTAAAAACTACGGAGGAAAAAAAGACTTGAGTAGCATGAGTAGCAGTTGCTCATGTCTGAAAATCAGAGACCCATCATAAATGAGGTGTTGCTTATCAATGTTTGTGTGTTTTAAATGTGTGATAACTGTTTTTATTATAGCTATAAAGTTTAATTTGTTGGATGCACCTGAGCGTCTCTCAGCCCTCGGTTCTTTGACCTGCTGTGGACTGGGACAAGAGTCTGACAGGGACAAAAGCAAATTGAGGTTGGTTGTTTAGCGCACGCTGAGTTCTCTGTGCAGGTAAATGTGTAGTGATTGTCTTTGATTGACCGTATTGTCAGCCCAATTACTTTCTCAAACCGTCATTTAAACACTTGCTCTGGTGATACTTGGGGTCTTGAGACATTATGGCTTTGTTAAGTCATGGTTTAGTCCTATTTTTGACCCTATTTGGTCCCAGTTTATACAATCGACCTGGTTTAGATCTAGTGTTACACCGAACATCTAAAGACTTCTCATTCTAAATCTCAGGGTGTGTGGAGTTTCAGGCACCTTTAAAAAGAAGGCGTGTGTTTGTGCAGGGAAAGACTTTATACGAAACACTTTTTGTCATCTGGTGCAACGGAGAATCTGGTGAGGCATCGAGTTCCTCCAAAACAAACACACCCAAAAAAAACCTTTTACCTCCACTGATCCAGGAGCTGAAAATAACATCCTTCTGCTCCGTCCCAGATGAAATATCTACGCTAATGTATATTGCTTTTAAATTAATATTATTAATATTAATAATATTAATAATATTAATAATAATATTAATAATAATATTAATAATAATATTAATAATAATAATAATAATAATAATAATAATAATAATAATAATAATAATCTCCTCAAGCAGGTGGAGGAACTCCAACCAGAGAAGTCACATGGCCCACCCTAAAGTAAGGGCTCAAGTGCATTCAGACTCGCCTGGTCCTGCGCTAAGCTCAGTAAAGCTCTGACGTAGACTTCATTTGGTCCCAATAAAGTCTGCTTTGTCATGGTCTAGTCCAGGTTTAGATTTTGATTTTTGAAATGTGTCCTTCTGTGAACTCATGTGAAAAGGGAAAGATACAACTGTTTGAATGAGTCTTATGTTTTCATTTATACTTTGTTTTAATCTATTATGTAACGTCATACTCAGACCTGGCATGAGTCCTCGTGTCACTTTCACACAATGTTCCATCTGAATGACATTCAGAGGAAGACTCCCTTTGTGGTTACTAATGTCAACAGCTGGCATCATGCCATTCTTAACTAATTATTCGCTTGCGTCAGGTAATGATTGTGTTTTCAGTACAATAAGTGCTACTGTTATTATTATAAAGGAACAAGTGAAGATTTATTAGACAAGGTCCATTGAAGAAAAAATGTTGATTTGGCATTATCAGTTGCGCTCTCTAGGTTTATTCCTCATGAACTTGAGGTGTACAATACATTTAATGCTTGCCAGACAAATATAACTCAAGAATCACATAGATACAATGTGCATCTGCAATGTCTTTAGTGATCTGACTCAGGATCGGAATGGTCTAAAGGGCGTCTAACAAGTCGACTCCTGTTTGGAATGATTTTGCCTCAGTTTCTTGGAAAGTTTATAAGGGGCACTTGGTGGAAATACCTTCACAAAGAATTACTGTACAGTCATAGCAATACTTCAACAAATGCAGTTTATAGTAGGGCTGGACGACAACAATCAAATTCTGATCTCAGGTTCACATTCTGCTTTTTTGTGCAACAGTCACACGATGTACTGCTCTGTGGTTTTCACCAATCATAGTTTGAACTCCCACAAACAGCAGCTGGGATTAGTTACATCTAAAGCCCAGTTCATGTCGATCAAGAGGACATGTCACAGGAAGCTGGCGTGTGCAGCGTGTGTTTGATCTGGAGAGCGTCCATCGGTCCTCGAAGGACACAGTTCTGTCTCAGACGTTTCTGAATGTGTAATTGATTGTGGATGCACAAAGGAGCACTCTGATTGGTTATGAGTTTCCCTCCGAGAAACAGACAGCAACTCGTCATGAAAAAATTAGATTAAATGGGTAATACAACTGTTTCCCTTTTTCTAGAGGGTCCCCGGTGAATTATTTGTTGCAAACACAACTGAGTGTTAACAGATGTGAATGTGTTTTTCTTTCACAGATGTTTCCTCGGATGCACGCGGCCGGTCACGCTCAAACCTGTTTGGGTTTTGGTGCCAGCGTAACTGAACACAGGGCGGCAGTCGGTCCACATTGAGGGGGTGGAGGGCAGACTGGTGCTCACTGGGCTTTAAAGGTAATACCAAGTGTACAAGAATGGAGACATAAACGGTGATCATGATACGGCTTGTATCGCCCTGCCCTGCTCTGCTCTGTGGTCTTTCAGCACAGCAGCTGCATAACAACATTTACAGCAAGAACGTTACAGGTCCAAAACGACAGAAGAAGGGCACGTTTTTGTGCTGTTAAAGCCTCAGAAGGAGCTGGACAGGACTCGGCGCTGGTGGAGTGTAACTGAGCCTCCTCGCCGTCCTTCACTGCTGCTCTATATTTCATGACAGGAGCAGGTTACACCGGGCTGCTCATGTGCATGTGTTTGAGTGCAGCGGGGGCATCGAAAGAGAACACTGTAAGGTTGTGCTGAAGGATGAAAATCTCCTCTTTTAGTGATTTGTTTTTTTTTAACTCAAGATTCGGGGGTGTACTGCTCCAGAAAATGTAACGATGAATGATAAACTGAAGCTACTTTATAAGACACAATAACTTTAAAGTCGGAAAATCAAAGTAAACCCTTTTTCAAATGAACCATGTCGTAAAAATATGAGCAGAACGAAGCCCTTAATTTAATTCAAATTACAAAATAAATTACAATGTTGTTCTGATTTAGTAGTCGATGAGTCAACGATAAACTTATCTATCAGTCGAATAGTCAGATGATTATTTCTGTTGTTCATTGAGACATTTTAAACACATTATCAACCAAATAAAGGGCTCAAAATGGCGACTGAAGGCTACAGAATATTTACAGATTAAGTGCATTACTAATAACAATCGGACATAGGTTTCGTTTTTTGACATTTTGATTTAATAATGCCTAGGGCTGGGTACTGTGTTTTTAGATACCAGCACTTTAATGATACCTGCTTTTCGGTACCGGTTCTGAGCGGTTCTTTATTCAGTGCCTGCATGTTTTTAGAGCGTAAATGAAGGGTCAAACACGTTACAATTGTGTTAAATCTTATTTTAAGACATACTTGTATGACATCTGTTCAGGTATAACTCAAAACCAATGCAAACAAGTGAACCAGAGCCACGATCCGCGCCACTCACGTGGATCTACACGCGGTTAAGTTTCACTTTCGTTTTCTCCGTATTCTGCATTTTGTATCAACGCTTGACGCTTTTATTACGTGTGTACCTGAGTGAAAAGGAGGATTATGGCAAAACTTGGAGAATATTTTTGTTTTCCCTGCAACTCCGGCCACATCTTTACGATCCACGCTGGATTTTAACCACACATTTACTGTGAGATTACGCTCTTACCTGGACCAAGCAGGTGATTATGGTGAAGTTTATATCATTTTATCTGTTTGGTTTCAATTTCACGAAGACACTGCAGACTGCCATGTGGATTTGTCATGAAGCGCAACACAAAATACTCTGGACCTGCTGTTTCTTCATCTTTCTGTTACCGTAAGATGAGACACTGTGTTTTGTTTGAACCTGGAGCATAGCCCACTGTTAGTGCCTTTGGTTTGTGCAGGAGCCGTCGAGTGCTCGGTCTGCGCTGTGTTCACTCTTTGATGCAAATATTCAAAGCCAAGGGATCGGAAGTTGGCACCGAAAGCACGTCATTCTTTCTAGGCTAATACTCTAAATAGATTGACTACTCGACTAGTCGAGTAGGGAAAAATTGGGAAAAATGGATACAATAGTGTTAAACAAGGCTTGACACCTTCAAATGCAGTGGTAAATGTAGAGTCCTATTTGTCGGCCAATTAGAGTCATTTTCTAGGTCTATATTCTCTAAATAAAGTCAAACATTAGATATAAGGCTAATTTATCACTCTGCATGTCGCCTATTGTTTGTGTTTGGGAGTTGCGAATGTGAACCATTGTTATTTTTGAGGTCGCGACTGAAAAAGTTTAAGAACCACTCGACTAAAACACGATACATTGACTAAACGAAATGTGCATTAAGTGTGTCAGCGTCTGTGTCGGTAAATGAAAGATGATCTCCAAAAGGGGGGATAGGGGGATTCTGGGAGAGTGATGGAGGGCAGTCTCACGTTTTCAATCATAGGGTGATCCCACACAATATAAGGTTACAACAACCCAACACCTAAACACTGCTTATAGCCACGCACACACTCAACACACGCAGTAATAACACATCTACTGTATACTGGCTACAGAAATTAGAGCTGCAAGATATGATTACAAAAGTATTGATATCGCAATATTGTCTGATGCAATAACGATATTGCAACAAACAAAATATATCGCAGTAACACCAAAGTCTTTCATCTGATAGAAATGTTTTGTTTTTTAAAATGAAAACATTGAAAATCATGAATAAAATCTAGCTTTTTCAAACTAAATTAGCCTCGGTTTTGTCTTCGGTGTTTTTTATTTTAATGTAACAGACATTATTGCAACAAAAATAGCGCAAAGACAGTGACATTATTGAAGAGAAATGGCAATAAGTATAGACCATTTCTGATTTTCCTCATTTATACACTTTATTCATAAATCTTCTCTATCTTGAAGCCTTCGGTCACAATATTCCAACACTTATTTGTAAAAGAAAATTCAAACTTACTGTATGTTCTTCTTAAAGACAATAAATTAGGAGCTGTGTTAACCTTGTCGACATGTTTCGGCTGCTTCACTGCGAGTCTCTTCAGAACTGTCACCGTCATTTATCAGCTGGTGTTACTTCCTGAGGCTGATGGACCTGGCAGCTCGCTCAGACTGACCTAAGTCTCAATCTACGATACAAATAATCTTTGACTAGTTGACTATTAAAACAATCGTTAGTTTCAGCCGTAGTCAAGAAGTGTATTTAAATATCACAATAATATCGATGTCACAGATCGCACATCGCAATAATTTCCAATATCGTGCAGCCCTAATAATTACTATATCAGCTTCTCGTTTAATAAATAATAGCTGTGACAATTTTTGTGCCTAATATTTATCGTGCGTACATTTTGTAATAGGATTTGTGCTTTTGAGAGTCGAACAAGTGACTCCTGTGACAAATTGTAGAAACTAACAGCTGACTAAAGTGTTTCATGCAGCTTTAAAATTTGCTGCAGGTCATGTTTTCCAAAGATGTTGCGCACTTAGAAAAGGGTTTACTGGGATTTTGTAGCTTTAAAGTTCTTGAGTCGTAAAAAGTAGTTTCCATTATCGTGAATCGTGATAAAGCATCTTTTCTGAACTGTCTGTTTGTTTACTACGTCTTAGGGATGCACAATTGATCTAAATAAGCAAATCTCAAAGGCTGCAATTTTTCAAGCGCAATAATTTCCTCCACAAACAACAAAATATCCTGGTTTATTCTGCAAATCCAGGCTAAAAACAGTTTTGTTTAGATGTGCAAACGACTGAAAGATACTATCTGCACTCTTCTCTTTTAAAGCGCTTTATTTTAAAATGATTCTGTTTGTCGTTTTGTGATTTTAATGCAACTTTTCCTGTTTTGTAAAGCACTTTGGGTTGCCCTGTGTACGAATTTTGCTCTACAAATAAACTTGCCTTGCCATAGTTTTCATTGTAGAATTTGGTTCAACGTTCAAATGTTAAACTTAAACATAAGACATAAACATTTGGCAGACGAATGAAATACAAAATAATCTAAGAATCACGAGGCAACAGAGTCAGAGACAGAATAAAACAGTGTCCATTCAAATTTGAATTTGATCGTGATTAATCTCGCGGCTCTATCGCCTCAGGACAACCCCGATCTATACTATAAAAGAACAATCAGAACTTGAGAAGCGGCATGCACACATTTTGAATTATTCAGACGAGTTGTTAAGCTGCGCGGCGAAGCCCTTCGATCTAAAGTTTCAACACCCAACACCTATAGACGGTCTCATCCTATAGAACCACGGCCTTCAAGTGTCGTCGTGAATAAACCACACGCCTCAGCACAAAGAGGAGACCACGAGAAACACTTGTATTCATTTCATCGACCGAAAACAAAGAGAAAGCCATTGTTAAAAGTCACAAACGGGTCACGGGACGGATCTGGTTGGAGAAGCATCAAGAAGTTTAAGAAGCTACAACGAACAAACAAGAAAAATAACACTGAGTGGTTTAAAGTGCCTCGGACAGGTTGAACTGTTCATTTAACTAAAATGTAGTTCAGATAAATATATTTCAAATTTTGTTACAAATTATTTACAAATGTTTAAGTCAATTTTTCATGTTTTTAATTTGACTTCCTGATTGTAAATGATGACATCACACTAGGAAATGAAGAGCTACACTGTACACTGGGCCAAAACTATACGGACTTTAACTTTAATGTCACAGAATTTGATATAAAAATATATGTGAACACCTTTACTTTGCTGAATTAACGTTTTAAGGGTCTAAAAGGTAGTTTCTTTTGTGTAAATTATGCTGAATCTTTGTCTGTTTACTTGTCATTTTCAACAGATTTTTCCATTTTTCTCCAGAAACAATTAACTTCTTGGTTTAAAAGTCTAATTTTTATTTACAACATGCATTAATACATCAAATAAAGTCAAAATAGGAAAATCATAAAAACCTGTCATACTTTCAGGTTAATATCTCTAACTGCTGGCCCTGTCCACGTGAAACAAAAACTAGCATAAGACGTCTTCTCCATCGTCAGATGTTTGGTTTTACACTTTAGTGGTAGAATATTCAATCCGCCCAGTGGCACCTTCAGGATTTTGAAACAAGAGTGGCCAAGAAGAGGGGTTTTAGTATAACAAACTACATTTCAAGTAATTTGGTGCATTTTTGGGGGGCTTCGAGCTTTTTTTGGGAACTTAAGTCCAGTTAAATAGTCAAGTTTTCTTAAAAACTCACAGTAGGACATAGATTTGATGTGGTGAACCTGCTCTGGTTATAATAGTTGTGTAAACGGGATGTGGGAATGTTTTTAATGCACTGTAAAGCACTTTGTGTTACATTATATGTATGAAAAGCGCTATATATATATAAGTTTGATTTGATTTGATTTGATAAAAGGGGCAGGTAAATGTGCACAGAATGATCAGGTTCAGCGCATTATTGTGTAAAACTGCTCCATTCGCACTTATTGGTTGTTTATTTGTCCAGTTTAAGAAAATTAAAGCAGATTCTTTTCACAGAAGGCTGCCCTAAAGTTAGAATGTTACTTCAACAGAATATATATTTCTACATTTCAATATAAGTTATAACATAATCATTTGTTAATAAAGTAAAATAAAATGCAAATTTCCAGTAACCATTCCATTCACTTTTTATGCGATACATGAACCTTGCCCATTACAGGTAGATTCTTGCACAAACAGGTTCATTTCTTACAAAAATGTCGAATAACCCAAAGAAATACTCTCCCCTGAACTCACGTTTGCTCAAATCATGTTTCTCGTCGCTCACCTCTAAACCGTCGATAAAAGGAAGTGCAGCGTGAGTTTCGGTCTCTGCAGCTGTGGGAGTAAGTCACGGCTGAAACGACTCTCTCTGCCGGTGGTAC